>JAOTNS010003774.1:0-28498 GCA_028476615.1 Culter alburnus
AGAGGATCCTTTGCAGCTTTATTGTGAAACGAGGTCGTCAGCATGGGTCAGACAACAGCAAGTCAGTATCGAGACAATGTAAGCAATGTCGGGGGACAGCAACATCAGGCAGCGCAGGCAAGACAAGTAACCAGAAGCTTGCAGTAATTCCACAATAGCAGGCGGCAAGCAGAGTAAGAGGAATCAAGGCAGTCCAAGGTAATACACAGGTTAACTAACACAGGGGTAACGCTCAGAATTGTAGCCGTGGCAAAACAACTTCACGACTGACTGTGGGTGCGTGGTCCTTTATAGTCCAGGATGATACGCAACAGGTGGTGCCTAATCAGGCTGGCAATGGAGTGTGGGTAATGTGGTCCGGGAATGGCTTAATACTCAGGTGATGGCGCCCTCAGGTGGCGATCGGGAGGGAGCCACGAGGTCGTATTGGTACAGGTAATGGTTGTTTATTGACACACAGCAAGTCAAGTCAAGTCACCTTTATTTATATAGTGCTTTTTCACATGGCAGATTGTTTCAAAAAGCGCTTTAAATCGTGGATAACTGGTACAGTAATTTTGGCTGCACACAGCTCTTAACGATGTTGTCAATGTAGTCAGATCACAAGCACTGTTAATAAATTGCAAGATACTGTTTGAATATTCAATGTCATCAAATGTCATGTCCGCCCATCTATCAGCCAAAGGCGACAGCGGCAAGGAACCCAAACTCCAACAGGGACATCAGTGGCCAAACAATTGCAAATATGTGTTTAAAATAGACAAAAACCTTGGGGGAAACCAGGCTTTATCGGGGGGCATTTCTCCTCTTGAACGTGCTTTGTTTACGAATCAGGTTGCTATCATAAGGCTGCTAGTATTGCAACAATCCAAGTAATTTATTTCAGTTCCCTCCAGTTGAGGATCGTATTCATCACGCTTATGAACGGTTGTTGAGGAACTGGTGGCACTGGCTGTCGTGTTATGATGTCTTCACAGTGTATGATCCTAGTTGAACTCATCTCTGCTGATTCTTCCGGGCTGCCTTTGTGGTCGTGTCCCGTTGAGGATCGTATCCATCACGCCGGTATGGACGTTTTTGTTGAGGACTGTGGCACTGTCGTCGGTCGATGGGCCTCACAATGGAATGATCCATTGACTCTATCTCTGCTGATACTCAAGCTGCGTTGTGGCTGTGTCCAGTTGAGGATCGTAGTATCACGCCGTATGGACGGTTTGTTGAGGAACTGTTCCACTGGCTGTCGTGTCATTAGGCCTTCACCATGGATGATCCAGTTGACTCGATCTCTGGCTGATACTTCAGGGCTGCGTTGGTGGTGCGGGTCCAGTTGAGGATCGTATTCCTCACAGCCGGTATTGACGTTTGTTGAGGACTGTGCCCTGGCCTTTCGGTCAATGAGGCCTTCACATGGATGACCACCAGTTGACTCGATCTCTGCTTATACTTCAGGTCTGCGTTGTGGTCCGTGTCCGTGAGGATCCTTATTCATCACGCCGGTATGGACGGTCCTGTTAGAACTGGTGCACTGGCTGTCCGTGTTGATGATGTCTTCACAATGATGATCCCCTTGACCCGATCTCTCTGATACTTCATGGCTGCGTTGTGATCGTGTCCAGTTGAGGATCTATCATCACGCGGTCTGGACGTCTGTTGAGGACGGTGGCACTGGCTGTCGTGTTGATGATGTCTTCACAATGGATTATCCAGTTGCCTCGATCTCTCTGCTGATACTTCAGGCTGCGTGTGTTCTGTCCAGTGAGGATCTATTCATCACGCGTATGACGGTTTGTTTGAGGAACTGTGGCCCTGGGGGCTGTCCGTGTTTGATGATGTCTTTCTTCACAGTGGATGATCTATTTGAACGCTCGATCCTCTGCTGATACTTCCGGGACTGCGTTGGGCGTGTCGAGTTGAGGATCGTATTCATCACGCGCCGGTATGACGGTTTGTTGAGACTGTGGCACTTGCTGTCGTGTTGATGATGTCTTCACCTGGATTATCTAGTTGACTCTTCCTTGCTGATACTTCAGGGCGCGTTGGTCGTGTCCAGTTAGGATCGTAATTCATCACGGGCCGGTATGGGACGGTTTGTTTGAGGAACTGTGGCACTGGCCGTGTCGTGTTTGATGAGTTTCACAGTGGATGATCTAGTTGACTCCGATCCTCTGCTGATACTTCAGGGCTGCGTTGTGGTCGTGTCCAGTTGAGGATCGTATTCATCACTGCGGTAGGGACGTTGTTGAGGAACGGTGGCTACTGGCTGGTCGTGTTGAATTATCTTCAACAATGATGATCTAGTTGACATCTTCTCGCTGATACTTCGGGCTGCGTTGTGGTCGTGTCAGGGGCGCTGGTCCTCGGTCTCAGCTGGAGTACGGCCCGTATCCGGTTTGACTCACGGTACCTCGGGATAACCCAGAAGACTATATTAGCGTAGATGCCATTCTTTTTCTGATGTAACTAGTAATCTTGTGTATATGAAGTGTTTCCGGGGTCCTGCTGACCTAATTTTGCAGCCTAATAATCTTTAATGGATTTAATATCAATTGATAGGTTTATTTGATTGCCAGGTTACAAGATGCGTTTTTATCTAGATTTAAACTGCCGAGATGGTTTCTGCTTCCCTACAATGCTATGAAGATGTTCCAGAGTTGGTGCAAATAGCGAAGAATCTACCCGTGCCTGCGGTTGATTTTGATATTCTAGGTATTAGCAGCTGGCCTGAATTCTGAGATCCGCAATAACGTGAATTACTATCCTGCATTAGAGGAGCTCGCTCAGGTACTGGGGAGTCTAAACCATTTATTGCTTTGTAAGTAATTAGCAAGATTTTTAAATATTACAATGTTTAAATCCGAAGCCAATGCGTGACGCAGACCTTGGCTAATATGGTCCTACTTCCTAGTTCTAGTAAGCACTCTATCTGCTGCATTTTTGTACGAGCTTTAGTTTATTTATCAGCGGAGTAACAACCCCCCAGTAAGCGTTACAGTACTAATCTTGGGTCTGAACGCAGGAACGTAACTTGTGTGTCTGCATTTTTCATTGAGGAGCATATGCCGGATTTTAGATATATTTTTAAGATGGAAGAAAGCGGTTTTACAGATGCTAACATGGCCTTCAAATGAAAGATTGGTATCAAAGAGCACACCCAGGTTCCTAGCTGACGAAACAGAGCAGCCATCAAGTGTTAGACAGTATTCTAGGTTATTACGTGAAGAAGTTTTCGGTCCACAAATTAGAATCTCTGTTTTTTCTGAATTTAGTAGTAGTTAATTACTGGTCATCCAGTTTTTTATATCAGCAATACATTCTGTTAATTTAGCAAATTGGTAAGTTTCGTCAGGGCGTGAAGAAATATAGAGCTGAGTATCTGTCACGGTATTTGAATGCATTGTTTCCTGCTTGTCTCGTGTCATCACTGTTGTTGTGTGTGTGTGTGTGTGTGTGTGTGAGTGGGCGTGCCCGAGCCATGCGGATGATCAGCGCTTCCAGCTGACACCCATCACAGCACCAGCTGCAGCTCATTTACTCACCCTTTATATGCTCACTCATTTCTCATCTCATTTGTCAGATCGTTGTCGATGTCTCTGTGCTGTGTCTCCCATCCTGTTCCTGTTCGGCGTTCCAGTCTCGTGATTCCTGTTCCTGTTTGGTGTCTTCGTGGATTTCGTTCTATGTCTGGATTCGTCTGTCATCTTCACCAGCACACTTCATCTCGTCAAAGCACCTTGTCTTCACGCTGACCGTCTCAGTCCCTGCGCCACCCGTGAACTTCACAGTCAGTGACTGTCTACTATTTAATTTCAATAAACGTGTTAACTTGCTATTGCTTCCTGTATTCTATCATGACAGTATCATCAGCGTAACCATGAAAACTAACGCCATGCGTCCTAATGATATCTCCCAAGGGTAGCATGTACAGAGTGAACAGCAACGGCCTAGTACTAAGCCCTTGCGGTACTCCATATTTAACTTGTGATTGATCTGACATCTCATCGTTTTACTACTACAAACTGATAACGGTCAGATAATATGATTTAACCAGGCCATTGCAATTCCACTAATGCCACATAGGTTTCGAGTCTATTAAAGAATATTGTGATCAATAGTGTGAAATGCGCACTAAGATCCGTAACCCCTAATAGAGAGATACAACCACGATCTATGATAAGAGCAAATCATTAGTAAACTCTCTGAGAGCATCCAGTACTATGGTACTGGTCCCGAATCTGACTGGAAATCTCAAGATACTAATTTTCTTTCTAAAAAGGGAACAGAGTTGTGATGAAAACTTTGCCTTTTCTATATTTTTGACAGAAAATGAGATTTGAAATCGCCTGGAATTGACTATTCTCTAGGATCAATTTGTGTTTTTTTAAATAAGCGGTTTAATAACAGCCACTTAAAAGTTTTTGGTACGTACCTAGTGCTAAATGAATTACCATTATTAAGAAGAGGATCTATGACCTCTGGAAGCACTCTATTTCAATAGTTAGTCGGATAGGGTCTATAACATACATGTTGTTGATTTGATGATTAACAAGTTTAGAAATTCTTCCTCTCCTAAGCAGTAAATGAATTTGACTTTTTCTTTAGGGCACTACAATGCACTGTCTGACACAAAGACTGTAGTAGACGTTGCATGGTTATAATTTTTCTCTAATATTATCAATCTTGCAAGTAAGAAGTTCATAAAGTCATTACTGCTGTGCTCTTTGGAAACATCAGAAGTTGAAGCTTATTTCTTGTTAATTTAGCCACTGTATCAAATAATACCTAGGGTTGTGTTTATTTTCTTCTAAAAGTTTTGAAAAATAGGCAGATCTAGCCCCCCATGGGTTTTTTTGTGTTAAAAAAAAAAAAAAGGCCTTTCTGTACTCAATCATTCTCTCTCTCTCACGAAATGCGAATACTTCTAGTTTGTTTTCTTACAGCTGCGCCCCATTTTTTCTAGCTGCTGTTTTTTTGTCCCGAGTTGTGCTCATTGTACCCATGGCGTTTGGATTAATTTCCTTAAGCTTTTTAAGCGCAAAGGAGCAACTGAGTCTATGTGCTGGAAAAGACAGAGCAATAGTTTCTTTGCAACATCAGGTCTTTCTAAGCTGTCTGGTATGCTAAGGCGATGAAACTGAATCAGGAAGATTATTTATAAAGCGATCTTTAGTGGTAGAAGTGATGGTTCTACAATAATTTATGGCAGGGAGGAACAGTTAGCCTCTTCACTAAATGTAGTATACACAGACTAGATAATGATTTGATGTCATCATTCGCACAGAAATTTCAACAGCATCAATATCGATTCCATGTGACATTATTAGATCTAAAGTATGATTTCCGACAATGAGTGGGTCCTGGAACGTGTTGTCTAACACAATAGAATTTAGAAGTTGTCCGTAAAATGACCAATTCCCAATGAGTTTTTTTTTTCTACATGGATATTAAAATCACGCAACAACAAGGACTTTATCTGCAGCTATACTAAATTCTGATAGAACAAATCGCAAATTCTTGATAAAGTCTGTATGGTGTCCTGGTGGCCTGTATACAGTAGCCACACAAATGATCACCTTACATAACGTACGTAAAGCACCATCACTGGTGAAGGAATTATATGAAAGACTTTTGCAATACTGCTCAAATACTTCTATAAATTACAGCCAGCAAACTCCCCCTTTGCCTTTCTGTCAAGGATTGTGTCGATAATCATAACCTTGAGGGCTAGACTCATTTAAAGTAATGTAATCGTCTGGTATTTAGCCAGGTTTCTGTCAAACATAGCACATCTAGATTATTGTCTGTGTAATATCGTTACAATAAGTGCTTTTGAAGAAAGTGATCTAATTTAACACCCAAGCTTTATCAGTTGTTATCATTATTATCTTATTTTTTATTTGTTGACTCAAATTAAATTTTTACCATTAATGGGTTTGGAAGTTTTTTGTTTTTACTAATTCGGGGTACAGACACAGTCTCTATGTGATAATATCTAGGTGTAAGAGTTTCTATGTGTTGGGATTTATCTGACTTCTGTAACGTGAGGCAGCTAGCAGACAGTATTAGGTGCGAACAGGTGAGTAAACAGATGATCTTGAAGTGAATGATGAGTGATAGAGAAGTGATACTGCCCTTTGTGCTTCGTAGGGTCGATGATCTTGGAGGTGAATGGAGAAGCTGGAGACAGACGACACTCACACACAGACTTGAAACACAGGAGCAGACTTGGAAACGCTGGAGAAGGGTAAATATAACAATGGTAGTCCTTGAGGTAAGCATGGAGGTAAGTCCTAATGTGAATGAGACCAGACAGTGAGTGAGTGAGTGTGAGTGTCTTTTATGCGCTGGTTGATTGGCGTGCTGATGAGGTGCAGGTGTGTGTGATCAGTACTCTGGTGAGGGAGTGCACTGTGATTGGACGGTGCTGGAGCCTGGCGTGTCTGTGACAATACCCCCCCTCCCTCCACGGCCCGCTCCTATGGGGCCAAGGACCCCGACGTCATGGTGGACATCCTCTTCCACAACAAAAAACCCTGCGCGGGTGGGCGAGGTAGACGGAACAATGGTACCGGCCGCGAGATTCTCAGTTAGATACTTTTCAAGAGCCTCGCGTTCGAGAGCGGATAACGAGTACAAGCGACCTCAAGGAGGTGTAATACCGGGAAGGAGCTCGATACTGCAATCGTAAGGGAGATGGGGAGGAAGAGAAGCAGCCCGGGAATGGCTGAACATGGCTCGCAGATCGTGGTACTCCTCCGGCACTCCTGACAAATCACCAGGCTCCCAGCAGGGACAGCAGACACAAGGCAATGAATATGACACGACAATTTCCAGGACATGATGGTCCCCTCGACCTAGTTAATCTGAGGGTTATGCTGGACAAGCCAAGGATGAACCAAAACAATAGGAGAAATTGAGGAACGAAAAATTAAAAAAAGAAATAGTCTTTCAATGATTGCCTGAGATTCACCGGAATGGTGGCCAGACGAATGCTAGGCAGTTCACTCCCACCTAGAGCGAACAAAGGGGTAGGTCTGTCTAATTCACATAACGGGGTCCTTATGTTCCAGGGCCCATGATTCTTCCATGAAGTTTCCTTCACAACCAGAGTCGATGAAGGCTTGGCATGAAGTGATAGAACCAGACCAGTGAAGAGTGACAGGAAAAGTGGTATGGCAACAGAAGGGGATTGTGAAGTTGTGCTCGACAGTAATCCCCAGTCTACTGGCGAGCGCTTTCTTTTAACAGATCTGAACGGTCGCAGTACGTGCATGGCTTGCGCGAAACACGTAGCTGGCATTCAGCAGGAGAAATCCGTATTCCTGACACCTGCATGTGTTCTGGGAATTGAGCAGCCTTGAACGACACCGCCGTGGAAGCAGACGGGGCGTGGATGGAACAGGCGGTAGCACACGGGCACGGCGTCGAAGTTCAGCTCGCTTCTCCAGTCTGATCGCCAATTCCATCAACTTATCAAAAGCAGCGGGGACTCGGGACACAAACCTTCCAGAAAACGTGCAGTCAGAGCGTGTTCGTTCCACTCACATGTCACAGAGAGAGTGTGAAAGTCGATGGAGTAATCCGAAACAGAACGCCTCCCCTGGCACAGCACAGCAAGCTGACAAGAAGCCTCACACCCACTCACGGATCGATCAAACACTTTAATCATCTCTTCTTTAAAGGAGGTGAAAGACTGGCAGCATTCCGTCTCCACCTCCCAAACCGCCGTGGCCCAGTCTCACGCTCTTACCGTCAACAAATGAAATCACAAAAGCAATTCTGGCGTGGTCGGCCGCATACGTGGAGGGCTGGAGAGAGAAGACAACTTCACACTGGATCAAGAAGGCTTTACATTCAGTTGGATCACCCGAGTATCATGGTGGATTGTTGACTCTTGGTTCAGTGACAGGACTAGAAGACGGGGAATCAAACAGCTCGGCAGCGAGACTCTCCACTACATGTCTGGCTGCGGAGAGCTCTTGCTCATGCCCAACAAAATTCCCTGCCATCCGACGGCGGAGCAGACGGAAGCCAAATTCGCTGGGTCCATTGTGGTCAGATTATTCTGTTGTGTGGCAGAAGACCCAGAGGCGAGAGAGTGGAATCAAACAGTTTAATTAGTCTCTTTAGAATAAACAAAGGCAGACTGCTGAGTGCGGTAGCACATTGGCACTCGCAGCTGGAGAAAACACAAAAACAGTCTCAGTCAACAAGCAGGAGCGAGCTGCAGCATGGTCTCAGAACTGGAGAACCTCTGGCAGAAGATGGAAAGCACCACAGCCTTCAGATGGAGGAAACCTGGCAGAGGGAGCCAAGGACTCAGGTGGACTGGTCCTGAGACGGCTTCTGTGACTTGGACTAAGACAGCGACAGGCACAGTAATAATGGTCAAGAATCTTCAAGCTGAAAGTTTGGCGAGAACACCAGCAACAGGGAAACAATAATCCAACAGTAAAGCACGGCAAAGACAATCAGAGAAGTAGGCAAGACAATCAGTTCAATTCACATTTATTTGTATAGCGCTTTGCACAATACATATCGTTTCAAAGCAAATGGGTGTCCCGAGGTAAAACAGAAAAGCAAATGGAGAATAATTAGTGTAGCTGCTGTTCATTAAGCAAAGATAGTCATGTGCAATTGATTTGGTATGAGATGCATTATGTGAATGCTTGGCTAAAGAGATACAACCAGAAGTCCAGAGTTTTGTGATCTTAAAGAGCGTGAAGGATTGTAGGGTGATAGAAGATCGGTTAAGTACACAGGAGCTAAACCATTAGAGCCTTATAGGTCATTAGCAATACTTTATAATCGATACGGAACTTAATGGGTAACAGTGTAGAGATGATAAAATTGGTGTTATATGATCATATTTTCTTGACCATGTAAGAACTCTAGCAGCTGCATTTTGTACTAATTGTAGCTTATTTATTGAGGAAGCAGGACAACCGGTAATAATGCATTACAGTAATCTAGTCGAGACGTCATGAAAGCATGAACTAACTTTTCTGCATCGAAACAGATAACATATTCCGTATCTTAGCAATGTTTCTGAGGTGGAAGAAGGCTTTTTTGTAACATATGAAATATGATTTTCAAAGGACAAGGTGCTTCTAATATACACCCAGGACTTAACTGTCGAGGATGGAGTACAGTACATCCTTCTAAATGCAGATTGTTAGTCTGAGAGATTCTGTGTACAGGTTTTTGGCCCAATAATAATACTTCAGTCTTATCTGAATTTAATAGAAGAAAATTACTAGTATCCAATGTTTTACTTCTTTAACACACTCTGTGAGATTGGATAATTTTAGAGATTTCATCTGGTTGTGTTGAAATATATAACTGAGTATCATCGGCATAGCAGTGGAAACTAATTCCATGTTTTCTTATAATATTGCCGAGTTGGCAGCATGTATATTGAAAATAGCAGAGGCCTAACACTGATCCTTGTGGCCTCCATAGTTTACTATCGTGATCTTAGATTTTTCTCTGTTTATATAAACAAAATTGTGACGGTCTGATTAGGTACGACCTAAACCACCGTAATGCTGTCCCTGAATACCAGTGTAATTTGTAGTCGATCTAAGGAGTTATTTATATGTCTATTAGTGTCGAACGCAGCACTGAGATCAAGTAACACTAGTATGATACACAGCCTTGGTCAGAAGCTAAAAAAGTCGTTTGTAATTTAACGAGCGCAGTTTCTGTGCTATGATGAGATCTGAATCCTGACTGAATTTTTCATAGATAGTTTTTTTGCAAGAAGGAGCACAATTGGACACACACTTTTTTCTGTATTTTAGACATAACTGGAAGATTTGAGATGGGTCTGTAATTTGCTAATACGTTTGGATCAATTGATTCTTAGAGAGCTTAATAACGCTAGCTGAACGGTCATGGGACGTGACCTAGAGATAAAGACGAGTTGATAATATTGAGAAGATAGTGGGTATTGGATCTAATAAACATGTGGTTGGTTTAGACGCAGTGATAAGTTTATTTAGCTCTTCCTGTCCTATAGTTGTAAAGCACTGCAACTGTTCTTGAGGGGCGATAATGAGGCTGAATCATAAAAATCTGTTAAGTTGTACATTTACAATTGTATTTCTGATGCTTTCGATTTTTCTCAGTAAAAGAAATTCATAAAGTCATCACTATTAAACTGTAATGAAATGTTTGTTCTGTGAATCTGTTTATTTGTTAATTCTAGCCACGAACTAAACAAGAACCGTGGATTGTTTTGGTTATTTCTATGATTTGCGGAGATGCTCGGCTCTGGCTGCTTTTAGAGTCTTTCTATAACGGGACGAACTGTCTTTCCACGCGGTTCTGAAGACCTCTAAACGAGTTTGTCTCCATTTGCGTTCTAGATTGTGAGTTTCTTTTTTGATAGCGCGAGTAAAACTGTTGTACGAAGGTCAGTATTTTTCTCTCTAACCTTTTTTAATCTCATCGTGCAACAGTATCTAGTGTACTAGTGAAAATGGTGCACATGCTGCTAGTCATTTTCTCGAGATCATTTTGTGTGTTTAGGTACGATGAGCAGTTGAGACAGATCAGGCAGGTTATTTGTGAATATCTATATTTTTTGGAAGAATTGGTTCTGCCTAGTCGATATCGCGCACAATTTGACAGATATCATCAGTATGCAGTACGCAATGTTACAAGGAGTGATCATAGACGTCATCACTTTGCGGTAGATTTCTATATCGGTTGGATTTATTCCATGTGATATAATTAATCTAGTGTATGATTAAAACGGTGAGTGGGTCCAGTGACGTTTTGTTTTACCCCAAAGGAGTTCAGTAAATCTGTAAACGCAGCCCCTAACGCATCATTTGTATTGTCATCATGAATGTTAAAATCTCCAACAATCAGCGCTTTATTGACGTTGACCAATAGGTCTGAGAGAAAGTCTGCAAACTCTTTTAGGAAATCAACATAAGGCCCTGGAGGTCTATAAATGGTAGCCAAAGCAAGATATAGTAGCGACTTTTTACTTGTATCTGAGAGTGTTACATTTAGCATAAGAATTTCAAATGAATTAAACCTATAATTTGTTTTCCTATAAAAGAGTAACGTTCAGAATATCTCTATAGATTGTTGCAACACTACTGCCTCAGCCAATCAGACGGCATTTGTCAGGAGAGAAACGCGACAGGTGCACAAGCAATCAGCGCAAACGCTGAGGAAAATGATATACAGCTGAATCCAACTAAAGGAAAGAAAAGGAAGAAAGGAGAAAATTAGGAGAAAATTAAACCTGGCTCATGACAGTGTGACCTGCCAGGCCAGTGATAAATCTGTCAAAACGTTCACAGCTCCAAAGCAGCCGGTGGAGTTCACGAAAGGCAGATTTCAGCATGTTCCTATTGACATAGTAGGACCTTTTGAGAAGGGAGCTACTGACTGTAAGTTTGCAATAACGCCGATTGACTATTTTAGCAAATGGCCAGAAGTTGGTTTTGCTTCATCAGTAACAAGAGAGACTGTTCTGAAATTTCTGACCACGATCTTTGCTTGAGAAGGAAACCATCTGTCATGCACCATCATGACAGACAATGGACCGCAGTTCATTCTGAACGTCTGAATTTGCTGATTTTGTAAAAACACAGGGAAAAAAGCACATTAAGACAAGTGTTTATCATCCTCAGGCTAACAGGGCCATTGAACAGTTCAAAAGGGTGCTTAAAGAATGTCTTCAGGCAGCTGAGATGGCTCGTAAGCCCTGGAAATCTGCAGTCCTAACCATGCTGAAGAGCTATCAAGCAACACCCCGTGCTACCAGGGTTAGGCAAATATACATCAAAATGTATTTTAAAATAAGATACCAAATACCTTAATTTTAAGTGTATCAAAAAACTACAAAATACAGCAGCCACCCCCCCCCACCATTATCAAAATAAACTCTATAGTTTGTATTTTAAAAAATACTAAAAATACATTTTACAAGGAGAGCATGAAATTTCTTGCAAGCATTCCATCAATTGGCTATTTGCTCGATCCTTCAACCATAACACTGAATAAGTTAAGTAAAACAATTTTTTTGAAAACAACAGCTTTGTAATGCAATACAAGTAATGCAATAAATCTGACATATGCAACTAGTTAAAGGCACAATATGTACAGAGGATTTGGATTAAAATATCCAAAAACCACTAGAACAATGTTATATATTTTGTTGACTTGTATACTTACATATCCCAAATGTTTCCAAGAGTGTTTAAATCCAGAGAAATAAGAAATTTTAACCAGGACACAGTCTGTGTCTATGTTCGCCTATCATGACATCCATACCCTCATTTCCAGGTTTTATTTTGTAGAAACCATGGAAACACCAAAGACGCATTATATTGCTATCTGCTAATAAAACATATGTGACCCGTCACAGAAACCAGGGACACAAGTCGGCAGCACAACTCTCGAGCAAAATGAGAAAGAAGCATTTTTTTTCAAATTGGTGATTTTCGTTTTTTTTGCAGAATCTGTTAGTTGAGATCATGAAGAAGCCTTTCCGTGTTTGAGATAACAGTATTGGTATATTTAAAAGCGTACATTTTGAGGTCGAAATCGGCTTGTTTTTCGGAGATTCTAGCACGCAGTAGGGGCGTGTCATTGTCTGTGTGTATTTCCATACTGGGAAGCGTGGCTACTTATTATGCAGCGCTCTGGCCGGCTCTAGCTGATATCAAAATTCAATGAAGAACCGTGGCCGTTACACCGAAAATGTTTTGAAGTACTTCTTCGACAAGCCGGTGCTTATGAACAAGCGCTCACTGATTCTGAAGACGATCTGAGCGCGTGAAAGCAGCATAATAAGACATTACCTCTCTGGAGTCGGGTAACGCGCCGGCGCGTTTTGCAGGTTTTTTTCACATTGCAGCAAAACAGACTTAAAATACTCCGTCATTTTTTGTCATTTTATCAATTGAAACTATAGAATGTCTTCTTTTATTTGTGTACACTCAGAGTAAAAACAAAATGTTTGCTTTTTGAAAAATAAAGAAAACTAACATGATGCGTGATCTCTCATCTCCTCTGAACGAAGTCCAATCTGATAGTTTCTCAGAAAATGAACTGTAACTTAGTGAATACTAATCATAAAAAATTATACTTATGTCTGAAAAAACGTTGAAATGTCAAGTTTTAAACGTAAGTCAAATCGAAAACAAACCTTCTGTGTTTATGTAATCTGTATGAAAAGAGAGCCATGTCAGAAGTCCGTGATTCAGCTCATTATCCGCTAATGCGGCCACGCCCACGGAGCCAGCGCTATTCAGACGCAAATTCAGTCAATACATGCATTCATTGTCTCAATCGTGTATTTATCGTCTTGAAAAGTGTTTTGAATAGCCATAGTTAGCGATCTCTGGCCTCTGTTAGTCCAGTTATTTCCAGGATTGCCTATTCTTCTTTAACAGGCTTCTCAGGTGAGAACATTTTCATTCATGATTAGTGACCAAAATGATCACGGTATCACAGAATCCTGTTCAAAAAGTCAATTCACCAAGTTTTATGGGAAACCAGCAAATAAAAATAAAATTAGCATCAATGTACTTTTTCTTTACATAACTTAAAATAATAACATTAAAAATGAATGGGCAGAGTGTCTTGCAACATGTTATCTACAATGCACAAGTTCAAATAGAGTTTTGACAAAAAAGTCACATATTCAGCCTCTAAATCATTTTTATAAAAGTCAAAAAAATAAATTACTGACATTTACAATGCACATTAACCTTTATTATTAATAGATGCGGTCCATGCAGCTTTACAGGGGGTATGGCTTATCTAAATGAGATGTAAATGAGCCCTATTGTCACTCCCAGCAGGTGAGAACAGGTGAGAACTGCACAAACTTTAAAGGGGTTTTTCTCCCTCTTGAGCTTTCTTGATTGCCTACCTTCAAATGGCCACAACTTCTCCAAATATTATCAGATTTCCATGTGTCACATCGTTGGAAAGCTTGGAGACTGCACTTTCAGAATCTGTGAATAACTCAAAATGCCCCAAACCGACTTGTGTCCCTTCTTTCCGTGACTGGTCACATATGTAAACATATGTAACCCTCTGGAGTCTGAGGTCATTACACTGTATTCAGCAAACTAGGCTACAATAATATGTGAGGAACATGTATGTACATGTTTTGTTTTTTGAAGGAATAACGTTTATGCGTGGTTTGAAAAAACAAAAAACTTAAGTCACTGAATAAGGCCAAAAAAATATTATATAGTGTTCACAAGACTTCTGGGTATTGGAGGTTGTAGACTAGAGTTTTTGCTTCAAAATTATGAAAAAATTATCCTACTTACTCCTTCATATAAAACAATATATTGATTTAGTTTTTGTAAGACACTTTTTGTCAAGAAACACAGTATGCGTGGAGGCAGAATCATCATGAATAATGGGTCATCCTCACATGAGAAGACAAAAGAATTGCATAATAATGACCTGAAATGACTTGCATAATAATGAGCTCTTTCAGTCAGGTAAGCTGTGAAAAAACCCTCTGTGATCATGTCTCAACATACAGAAAAAACAGCAATACTGTGAAACATTATTACAATTTAAAATAATGGTATTCTATTATTCTTTAAAATATAATGTATTTCTGTGATGCAAAGTGTCTGAACAATTATTTACCTCTATGCATTTAATATAGGCTTTTAGCTTAAAAGCATGCCATTTGGAGAATATTGATGGATTCTCATATGTTTTGTCAGTTTCTATACAGAAGAGTAATATTTATTCAGGATTTATTGTCATTACTATGAGTGCTGGATACTGTGTTTTCAATTCATACTTGCAGCCGGAGGGCGCTCTGTACACCTTTAGTTCACTCCAGTTCACGCACCAGTGATCGCGCCCGCGCCTCCATGTCATGATTTTATTGTCTGCTATATTTGCTTGTTATATATTAAATCCAAGCAGTTGTGGATGAAACATCGATTAAAATTAAGATACAATTTTTACCAAAACGAAATTCACTTTAAAGAGAGGCTTTTATAACACAAAACTTAATCAAGTGTTTAAAACATGTCTGACCCACTTCCATGTCTCCCGATATATTTTGCGCATCTTATGATGGCATCTTACTCACGCTGTTCACTTTTCATAATCGAATAAATGGATTTAAAACATAACATAGGACTATTTAAACATAAATATGAAACTACGTTTTCTTTAATGGCTACCAACACAGTACAGAGAAATTTCATGTCGTGAGCAAGAGCGGATCATGAGTCAGGAGTCGCATCAAGAATAATTTATTCTTAGACTTATAAGTAATATTGGGGGCATTCAATTTATTTGCATATTTTTATTTTTATTTATTTTTATTTTTTAAAGTAACGCAATAATTACTTTCCCTGGTAATTAGTTACTTTTATATGATGTAACTCAGTTACTAACTCCGTTACTATTGTGAGAAGTAACTAGTAACTATAAATAATTACTTTTTTAAAGTAACGTGCCCAACACTGTCGCTAACTATGGCTATTCAGAACACTTTTCAAGACATAAATACACGATTGAGACGATGTGCATGTATTGCCTCTGAATTTGCGTCTGAATAGCGCTGGCTCCGTGGGCGTGGCCGCATTAGCGGATAATGAGCTGAATCACGGATTTCTGACATGGCTCTCTTTTCATACAGATTACATAAACACAAAATGTTTGTTTTTGATTTGACTTAGACAATTTAAAACCTGACATTTCAACGTTTTTTTAGACATAAGTCAAATTTTTTTGTCATTAGTATTCACTAAGTTACAGTTCATTTTCTGAGAACTATCAGATTGGACTTCCTTCAGAGGGAGACAAGAGATCACGCATCATGTTAGTTTTCTTTATTTTACAAAAAGCACAACATTTTGTTTTTACTCTGAGTGTACACAAATAAAAGAAGACATTCAACAGATTAAAATGGTGTATAACTCTTAATTGTATGTGCAACATTAACAGAGTTTTTTGAGTCTCTTTCACACTGGTAAGAAAAAAACCGCGGTGGTATCGCCGGCGATACCCTCAGACCTCAGAGTGTTAATTCTCCGGGCTCCCTCAAGGCTCCCTCCAGGCTCCACTCTCATCTCCTATGTCTGTGCTCGGCTGTTCCCTTCCTCGATCTCCTCCAACCACCTGCAAAACAAAGAACTGTCAGTATTATCATTCATTCTTGCATTCCTGCTTGACTACCATACTCACCTGCCTGTTTACTTCATCTACCACATTCAATAAACACTCATATTAATTTTAATCTTGTTGTGAGTCTGTGTTCTGTAACAGAAACATTGCTGGTGCAAAAGTGATATTGATTCAATGCAGTTAACATTGACACACTTACATTGATCTAACATTGATTTGATGGTTGCTTTCTATCTGGGATGTTTTTTGGTTTCCAAATGACAAATATGATTTGCTGCATCAGATAATTTTTTTTTTTTTTTAGTTTACAAGTCAAGTCACCTTTATTTATATAGTGCAATAAGCAGCTTTACAGTGATAACTGTTATATAATTTTGGCTGCACAGCAGCTCTTAACACTAGAACCGCCAGGGGTCGCTGTATACCTTAAACCGCCATGCAGGTAAATTTTACCCACGCTCATTACACCTGTTTTTATATGGCTAAAGAACATATTATTTCACTGTATTATGTCACTGTCTTCACAAAGAAGTGTCTAGAGTCATCAAATGATTGTCTAGTCATCAAGTATATTTTTGTCCTGTTGTTTTTATGTTCAAGGCTTTTTAATGCAGGCTACTGTCACAGAGACGAACTCCGTGATTCCCTCCTCTGGCCATCGGAGGGAGCCCTCACCAGAATACTAATACACTCACACATACGCCACACTACATTTCCCAATAGCCTCTACCTCGGACTGATTACCCCGCCAGCTGTAACTCATTAGCAGGACTATAAAGGACTCTCAGTTCCACTCATGCTCTGCGAAGTCTTGTATTGCCACGGTGTACATTTCTGAGCGTTTATATTCTGTCTGGCTGCCTGTTGCTGAACCTGTTGTCTCCCGTTTACGAACCATCGCCGCCTGTCTTGACCCTTGCCTTGTCTACCGTTTGTGAGTGATATCTGCTTGTACTGACCTTTGCCTGTATTCTGACCACTGATTCTGCCTGTCTCTGCTGTTCCTGTCTTGCCCCTGTTTTGACCCAGCCTGTCTGACTTCGCTATTGTACAATAAAGCATGCAAATGGATCCCAGCTCTAGTGACGAATCATTACAGCTACACTAATCACTTTTCATAACGGTCAAGTTAAACAAGTCTGCACTGACAATGAGAATTAAAAGAAAGTAAATACATATTTGGGTTGTGTAATATTATAATTAATCATATATTAAAATAACCCATTATTTAAATTACTAAAATAGCCTATAGACAATAATGAACAATAATAATTCACCACACTGCATAGGGCAGTGTTTCTCAAACTTTTTCTGCCATTCCCCACTTTGGAGGTATGGAAGAGTTCCGAGCCCCACCTGTCCCCAATCACCCCAACAAAATCTTAATAAACTAGGCTTTAAGTTTAAATGTATTAATTTATTTTATTAAAATTACATTTTAAAACATTACATCAAATAACAGCATTAAAAACTTTATTTATTATATATAAATTAAAAATTAAATATTATTTGAGGGTTTTATTGTTTCCATTGCAACGCGTCATGCTTGTCACTTCACAGCAGCCACAATAAACACTGTATGACAGATGTAACGCTTTTATTTCGTTTCTCCTTTTTTTCAAAAATATTCACAAACTTGCTTAACATGTCATCAACTATCTAATATTCAGATTCTCAAATATGTATACAGTGTAGGGTTGTCACGATACCATAAAAATGTCTTACGATACTATACCAGCTGAAGTATCACGATACCAAGTAGTATCGCGATACCATGCAGTATACAAAATGAACCAAACTTTCATAAATACATGAAAACAGACCAGATTTTTCTCTGAATACTTCATTAATGAGAATGAATAACAGGCTTTTATTACCAATCAAATGAATCATTGTAAACAAAATTCATCTTAGCACTGCACAGAAGCTGTATGAACTGACATTATGATGTAGCATTAATGCATTTACACTTCAATTACAATTGCATAAATAATGTTATGATATTAATGTTTCAAATATAAAAATCTGAATATAGAAATAAAAATGTTGGCTGGAAAAAAAATGATAGAATAGACCTACTTTTAGATGGTAAAAAATGATAGAATAGGCCTACTTTTAGATGGGAGACTAAAGTCGCCAGTAGGTGGCAGCAAGTGTTAATGATTAAGTCAATGAATCATTCAACCGATTCGTTCAAATTTGCTCAAAAACAGATTCATTTAGAAACGAAACAAAAACAGCGCTCTTGCTCGCGTCACGAACTATCAGGAGCATTTTTGCCAGCCTATCTTGAAATATCTAACCCTGACTGGAGAGCAGTATGTATATTAAAACATATAATACATTTATAATTATAAAATCACGATTGATATGAT
This sequence comes from Culter alburnus, assembly GCA_028476615.1. Classification (NCBI taxonomy): domain Eukaryota; kingdom Metazoa; phylum Chordata; class Actinopteri; order Cypriniformes; family Xenocyprididae; genus Culter; species Culter alburnus. The sequence goes on from JAOTNS010003774.1 coordinate 18,516, forward strand.
TGATAAGAACCGAGTGCAAACCCGCTATAGTTTATTGATGAATGGAATTGCATTTGTCTGAATCGTGTTCGCAAAGATGTTTCTAGAAACAAACTATTTAATCTTTTCCAGAAGCAGAAGTGGTCAAATGAGCAACGGAAAAACTGTGAGAATTCATTCTTATATAAAGATTTTATGACGTTAATTAAGTGAATTTCAGACCCTCCAGATAAAATGCACTGTGAACAACAACGTGCAAGTGCAACTTTATCTCATTGCAAAATTAACTGAAGCATCAGGAAACAATAAGGCGCTAATTCTACAGAGCATTTACTACACAGGGCACAGCAGACAGTCAACGGCAGTCTCTTGTAATGTTTTTGCAGGCACGCATGTTCAATTGAAGTGTACCTGCCGCACATGCAACATTCCTTACGGTACTGACGATACTACCGTTTAAAAAATACAATGGCATCGCCAGTATTTTGAAGCTTTAGTATCGCGATACTACCGTAGTACCGGTACACCGTGCAACCCTAATACAGTGGGTACGGAAAGTATTCAGACCCCCTTAAATTTTTCACTCTTTGTTATATTGCAGCCATTTGCTAAAATCATTTAAGTTCATTTTTTTTCCTCATTAATGTACACACAGCAACCCATATTGACAGAAAAACACAGAATTGTTGACATTTTTGCAGATTTATTAAAAAAGAAAAACTGAAATATCACATGGTCCTAAGACCCTTTGCTGTGACACTCAGGTGCTGTCCATTTCTTCTGATCATCCTTGAGATGGTTCTACACCTTCATTTGAGTCCAGCTGTGTTTGATTATACTGATTGGACTTGATTAGGAAAGCCACACACCTGTCTATATAAGACCTTACAGCTCACAGTGCATGTCAGAGCAAATGAGAATCATGAGGTCAAAGGAACCGCCTGAAGAGCTCAGAGACAGAATTGTGGCAAGGCACAGATCTGGCCAAGGTTACAAAAAAATTTCTGCTGCACTTAAGGTTCCTAAAAGCACAGTGGCCTCCATAATCCTTAAATGGAAGACGTGTGGAGAAAACCAGTCACTGCTCATCACCTGCCCAATGCAGTCCCAACAGTGAAGCATGGTGGTGGCAGCATCATGCTGTGGGGGTGTTTTTCAGCTGCAGGGACAGGACGACTGGTTGCAATCGAGGGAAAGATGAATGCGGCCAAGAACAGGGATATCCTGGACGAAAACCTTCTCCAGAGTGCTCAGGACCTCAGACTGGGCCGAAGGTTTACCTTCCAACAAGACAATAGGGACAACAAGGTTGTACCTAGGATAGCTAAGTCCACTACAGGAGGGAGAGCGTTTGCACATTTGGCTCCGAAACACTGGAATAGCCTTCCTGATAATGTTCGGGGCTCAGACTCGCTCACCCAGTTTAAATCGAGATTAAAGACGCATCTCTTTAGCCAAGCATTCACATAATGCATCTCATATCAGATCAATTGCACATGACTATCTTTGCTTAATGTTATGAACAGCAGCTACGCTAATTATTCTCCATTTGCTTTTCTGTTTTACCTCGGGACACCCTAAATCCTAATTATTGTTAATGTAATTCATTTTTCCAGGAGCTCATTGCTTCTACGTTCAGTTAAACTGCTAACAGTGATTGTAAATTAATTGCCTAAATTATTACATTATTTGCTAACTGCATTCTTTAAATTGTAATGTTGACATGCATTCTCTGTAAAGCTGCTTTGAAATGATATGTATCGTGAAAAGCACTATACAAATAAATGTGAATTGAATTGAATTGAACAATGACCCTAAGCCAGGGATGGGCAACTTCAGTCCTGGAGGGCCACTGCCCAGCAGAGTTTAGCTCCAACCCTAATCAAACACACCTGAACCAGCTAATCAAGGTCTTCAGAATTAGTAGAAAGCTATAGGCAAGTGAGTTTTTATCAAGGATGGAGATAAACTCTGCAGGACACTGGCCCTCCAGGACCGGAGTTGCCCATCCCTGCCCTAAGCACACAGCTAAAATAAAGAAGGAGTGGCTTCACAACAACTCCGTGACTGTTCTTGAATGGCCCAGCCAGAGCCCTGACTTAAACCCAATTGAGCATCTCTGGAGAGACCTAAAAATGGCTGTCCACCAACGTTTACCATCCAACCTGACAGAAATGGAGAGGATCTGCAAGGAGGAATGGCAGAGGATCCCCAAATCCAGGTGTGAAAAACTTGTTGCATCTTTCCCAAAAAGACTCATGGCTGTATTAGATCAAAAGGGTGCTTCTACTAAATACTGAGAAAAGGGTCTGAATACTTAGGACCATGTGATATTTCAGTTTTTCTTTTTTAATAAATCTGCAAAAATGTCAACAATTCTGTGTTTTTCTGTCAATATGGGGTGCTGTGTGTACATTAATGAGGGAAAAAAACTTAAATGATTTTAGCAAATGGCTCCAATATAACAAAGAGTGAAAAATTTAAGGGGGTCTGAATACTTTCCGTACCCACTGTATGTGAGTGTGTTTTGTCGTTTAAAAACGTTAATAAATGATCTTGATCTATAACGCATTTGTTTGCGCAGCTGTTCAGCGAGCCCTGTCAGTCGGATTTATAGCACGTGAATTCATCAATTTCTCCCAAAATCCATGTAAGTAAGTTTTACTAGTACTTATGTATATTTAAATTTCTGACACCTAAAATAAACATTATGTTGTTAAAAACACTGCATAGTTGTGACAAATGACAAGCGCTGCTGAACGTGTCCGTCTCTGGCTCAGCACCAGCCAAAGCGCGAAAGCACAGTTTAAATCTGGCAGTTAAGTGACGTTACTGAATGTTACAAATCTCATATGTCGAACAGGACTCAAAAGGTTAAAAGAAATGGGCACAAAAATGACCAAATGTCCTCTCGTTTGTCGCGCCCCACCTGTCATGTCTCTATTCCTCACCAGTGGGGCGCGCCCCACACTTTGAGAAACGCTGGCATAGGATGTATGATGCAATGACAAATTCAAGCGTGCAGATTCACCTTAATTATTTACATTCAAAGTTTATTGATGCTCACCCTTTGTAACTATTGTAGCAATCCTGTCCTGAAGAACAGACTCAGTGTAATTTTTCTCGGAGGCTCTGGATCGCTGTCAGATGCTGAACCGACCCAAGACCCCATTACAAAATTTTAGTAAAAGTCAATGACTGGGAGACTTGAATGTTTTATTGAAAACCTGTTATGTACATTTGAAAAACAGCCACGGGTAAAATTTACCCAGTGGCGGTTCTAGTGTTAAAGAATAGTGTCAATGATGGCAGATCAAAGCACTGTTGAATATCAAATGTCAAATCAAATGTCAAGTGTCCCCAACTAAGCAAGCCAAAGGCGACAGCGGCAAGGAACTCAAACTCCAACAGGTGGCAAATAGGTGTTAAAATGGAGGAAAAAAAACCTTGGGAGAAACCAGGCTTAGTCGGGGGGCCAGTTCTCCTCTGGTGAACAGTGCTTTGTTATGATTCAGGTTGCTATCATAAGTCCAATAGGATCACAACATTCAAAGTATTTATTTCAGTTCCATCCAGTTGAGGATCGTATTCATCACGCCGGTATGGACAGTTTGTTACGGAACTGTGCCACTGGCTGTCGTGTCGATGAGGCCTTCACAATGGATGATCTAGTTGACTAAATCTCTGCTGATACTTCAGGTCTGCGTTGTGGTCATGTCAAGGCGCAGGTCCTCGATATGGCCCGGATCCGGCTGACTATGGTAAACCTCGGGATAAACAGAAAGACTAATATTAGCGTAGATGCCATTCTTCTTCTGATGTAACTAGTACATCTGGTGTTATAGGAAGTGTTCCTGGTTCCAACTGACCTAATTTATGCAGCCTAATAATCCTAATCCTAATAACGGATTTGAAAATATAAATTGATAATGTGTTATGTGCATGCCAGGTTAAAGAGATGTGTTTTTAGTCTAGATTTAAACTGACAGAGTGTGTCTGCTTCCCGAACAATGCTAGGAAGATTGTTCCAGAGTTTAGGTGCCAAATAGGAGAAGGATCTACCGCCTGCGGTTGATTTTGATATTCTAGGTATTATCAGCTGGCCTGAATTCTGAGATCGCAATAGATGTGAAGGACTATAATGCATTAAGAGCTCGCTCAGGTACTGGGGAGCTAAACCATTTAGTGCTTTGTAAGTAATTAGCAAGATTTTAAAATCTATACGATGTTTAACAGGAAGCCAATGCAGTGATGACAGAACTGGGCTAATATGATCATACTTCCTAGTTCTAGTAAGAACTCTAGCTGCTGCATTTTGTACGAGCTGTAGTTTATTTATCAAGCGGGAGGAACAACCACCCAGTAGAGCGTTACAGTAATCTATCCTTGAGGTCATGAACGCATGAACTAAACTGTTCTGCATTCTTCATTGAGAGCATATGTCGTAGTTTAGATATATTTTTAAGATGGAAGAATGCGGTTTTACAGATGCTAGTAACATGGCCTTCAAATGAAAGATTGGTATCAAAGAGCACAACCAGGTTCCTAACTGATGACGAAGACTTAACAGAGCAGCCATCAAGTGTTAGACAGTATTCTAGGTTATTGCGTGAAGAAGTTTTTGGTTCAAAAATTAGAATCTCTGTTTTTCCTGAATTTAGTAGTAGGAATACTGGTCATCCAATTTTTTATATTAGCTATACATTGTTAATTTTGTGTATTGGTAAGTTTCATCATGGAGCGAAGAAATATAGAGCTGAGTATCATCACAGGCAATATTGTTTGTGTACAGAGTGGTCTGGGCACATTTTTGACTTTGGTAAATGATTAACTTATTGATCCCAAGTGGGAAAGAGTTTCAGAGACAAAGACCAAGGAAGCTACTTGTGAAGAGAGCTCAAAATGAGAGGTCCTGTAAAAGTCATCGGCTTCATCTTTTGGTTGTTTTCCTTCAAATCAGTGGGAAGTCAAGGCAAGTGATGTTGCAAGATGTTTTTCTTTATTTCAATGTCCTTTTTACTGAGATTATTTTGACTAACATAAAAGTTATATATACAGTATTATATGCACTTCCTAAAACTTTTAACTGACCTTATGTATCTTTAATAAGGGTTTTGAGAGAACACTTATTTTAGAAATTACTATACAGTAGACAGTAATGTTTTGTGTAAAATTTTTGGTGCTTCTCAGCACATCTTCGAGATGACATTACATATAAAAACATAACAATAGTGAAAACTTCATACACAGATGATGAAAAAGTATAATACCTGACAGATTATACTGGCTTTTATGGATTGATGTGTGAAAAAGGAGAATGGAGGAAAGTTATTATTCGACCAGGCATAAGTAAGAGAATTGTTAATGTGCACTGTTAAACTTTCCAGTGTAAATTTGCTGCAATCAACTGGCAGTAGCTTCACCTGCAAGCACTGTCGTTTTACAGATTTATACTCTAAAAAAGTGTGCTGTAATTTATCTGTAAAATGCTGGCAGCACAGTTCCACTAAATTAAAACTCAAGTTAATTCACTTCATGATTCATTTGCAGAAACTGACAGCTATAAAATGACCAATTGCCATTTAAGCTTATAAACTAATATAGTGTGCTAATAATGTGAGCATATTAAAAATGTAAACTTCATATTAGTTGTCTAAGAAATATTTTTAAGTAAATTAAAGCGATTTAAAAAAAAAAAACATTAAAAAACATAAATTTAACTTAATTAACTAGCAAAAAAGTTTATCACTGCATCAGCACATATGGTAAAATGATAAATTTAGGGGCCAAGCCCCTACTGTATTCGTTTCTTCTTCTTCTCTTCTCTTCTTCTTCTTCTTCTTCTTCCTGAATGGGAGTCAATGGCAGCCCTATCAATGGAACATGAGGACTGAGCTGCACAGAAATGACTCCACAGATTTTTTTTTTATCCATCTTTGTTTAAAAGTTATGATGTCATGAAGTTAACAAGGTCAACCTAAAATTGGTTCAGTGGCTGTATCTTGGACAAACTGTCAGCAATTGAAAATGAAAATTGGTACATTTCATTAGACCCATGATCTGAGGATTCATGCCAAATTTTTAAAACAGCGCCACCTACAGTCATGAAATCTGAAATAATGCTATGTGGCCAATACTTTTGAACAGTTTGTCATGATCTTGGAGTCAATGAATTCTTTGGGTCATGCCGAATCCAAGGACACCAATTTTGTCAATATCAAATGAACCACGTATTGGCCATTTTGAATTTTGTCATAAATTGCAATGTCTTTTAAACAATTTGACATACTGGCACAAAAATTGGTATGTCCTAAAGGTACCTAAGATGTTTGAACACAGTGCCACCTAGTGTTTCAGAGTTAAAATAAGGATTTTTGAAAAATGCTTATAACTTTTGTAAACATTGTCCAAATTTTGTGTTCTGTTGTTTTGTTCCCTGGGGCATGCCAATTCCAACGATATGTCATTTGTCATTTTCCTTAAATGTACCTGTCCGCCATATTAAAGTAAATGAAAATTTTTTTTGCTACTCCTCCTGCAAATTTTGTCAAATTTGTCCAAATTCGGCTCAGATGAACTTTGGACTAAGCCGCACAGAAATGACTGAACACATTTTTTTATATTTGCTGCCATTCCCGAAACATTTGTCTCGGAATGTGACCTTGCCTGTGTTTGTTGTCTTATGCTAATTAGCTTAGAATGCTAACTGGTTATTTTGTAACAAATTCTTCTGTTCCATATATTGAATGTTTCCTAGAATGATCTAAATTAAAATTAATAAATATAACATGTGGAGTATTATTTAAAATATAAAATATTATTTTTTATAAAAAATCTTCATTGGAGTTCATTCTCACATGAAATACTGAACTTCAGCATGTTTGTGAAAGTGTCTGCACAGTGACGCAAAGAGATGAGTGGGTTCAAGTCCCATGTGCGATAACTTCATAAAATTGTTTGAAATGTGTAATTTCAATTCCTTATTATCCCATTAAGTATTGTACTAGTCTTTCTTCTTCTGATTATAATTAGGGGCCAAGCACAGAATGTGCGTAAGCACCTATTGAAATCATTAGTTTTCTAATTATTAGGGGCCAAGCACCGAAGGTGCGTAGGCACCTATTGTATCTGTTGGCGTTCTTCTTCTTCTTCTTCTTCCGCTCTTGAAGTCTATGGCAGCCGATAGAACCGTATGGTAAAAAGTTGTGAAATTTGGCACACAGTTAGAGGACAGTCTGATCTATGTCCATAGCAAATTTGGAGTCTCTAACTCAATCCCTGTAGCGCCACCAGCTGTCAAAAGTTGCACTCATGTTTAAGTTAATAACTTTTGAACCGTAAGGGTTAGAGACAAAATTCTTTTTTCCTCTGATTCCTTGGATCAAGAATCGATTGTACCCTATGACGTCATTTTCCGTCATGAAAATTTTTCAGCCATTTTGAATTTTCTGAAAAACCTACTTTTTCAAACTCCTCCTAGGCCGTTACTTCGATTTTCACGAAAATTGAACCAGATCGTCTCAGATCATACCAACAAAAAGTTATGGAATTCAAGTTGATTTCTTAAACCGTTTTTGAAAAGACGCAAACTAATTGTACGGAGTGCTTGCGAAAATGGACATAAGGCTGTATCTCCGCAACACTTTATCGTATTCAGACCAAACTTCGTACATGTCATCACAAGTATGACCTGAGGCATCATGCAGTGTTTCGGCACAGTGCCACCTGCTGGTGCAGAGATATGAAACATGGTCATTTTTGCTTATAACTTCTGATGGATTTGTCCATAAATCATAAATTTGGTCTTGTTAGATTCGGGGCATCACATTGAGTCGACTGATATCCAATTTTACCATATCAGCCATTTGTCCGTCGGCCTTTGAATTTTGTGCTAAAATGCTATATTTTACGAACGCATTAACGTATCATTATGAAACTTGGTATGGGTCTTTGGCACCATGCCCTGACAATACTCAAAAAGTTTTGGCGCAGCGCCTCCTTGTGGTCAAAAGTTATAACAAAATTTACAAAAATGTTAATAACTTTTGACTATATTAAACGATTGTAATGAAACTGATCTCAGTAGATTCCTTGGGTAATGTTGAGACCATAGATATCAAATTGCCATAGTCGGCCGAAACTTCCTGTCCGCCGTATTGTTTTTCTCTTAAAACCTTCTTTTTCGAACTCCTCCCAGACCGTTTTCTCCAATTTCACCAAAATTGAAATGTATCATCTTCAGTCCATTCGACAAAAAGTTATGGATTTCAAGTTATATGTCAAACCCGTTTTTCGTATACTGGAGCTACGAATTTGAGGCAGATGCAAACCACTCTTGAAGCTGTATCTCTGCAATGCTTTGACATATGACACAAAACTTGCAAGTGTCATTGTCACTCAGTCTGACCATACCACAACAATTTGGACACGCGCCACCTATGGTCGAAAGTGATGAACCAGTAAATCATCATTTTTTATCGTTTTTCAGCTATTTTGCCTAAAATGATCTTAACCAGGTCTGAATTGCTCACTGTTGCAGTTGGTTATGCTCCCAGCCGTTTGGCTTGCTTCTTGTGCGTTTTTGTGCTTGGCCCCGTATTGCTGCTTGCAGCTATATTTAGGGCCAGCACCGAAGGTGCGGAGGCACCATGTTCCGTTGCCGTTTCTTTGTTTTTTTTTCTTCTTCTTCTTCTTTTCTCTCTTCACTCTTGAAGTCTATGGCACCCAGAGACCGTTTGCGGGAAAGTTATGAAATTTGCCCACAGTTAGAGGACAGTCTGACCTTGGTCCATAGCTAATTTGGGTCTCTAACCAATCCCTTAGCGCCACACAGCGTCCAAGTTGCACTTATGTTTCAAATAACTTTTTGAACCGTAAGGGTTAGAAACAAAATAATCATGAAACATCCGTCATGAAAATTTTTCCGCCTTTTGAATTTCTGAAAACATACTTTTTCGAATCCTCTAGGACGTTACTCCGATTTCATGAATTGAATCAGATCATTTCGACCATGCTGACAAAAAGTTTGGAATCAAGGTCGATTCCTCAAACCGTTTCGAAAAAACACGCAAACGCGATTGTACGTAGTGCTTGCGAAAACAAAGGTAAGCTGTATCTCCGCAACGCTTTAACGTATTCAACCCAAAAGGTACATTCATCACAAGCATGACCTTAGTATCATGCAGTGTTTCGGACAGCGCCACCTACTGGTGCGGAGATATGAAAAAGGGACATTTTTTGCTTATAACTTCTGATGGGTTTGTCCAAAAATCATATATTTGGTCTCGTAGATTCAAAACATAGATATCAAATTTGCCACAGTCAGCTAAATTCCTGTCCGCCATATTGTTTTTTTAAAACCTACTTTTTCAACTCCTCCTAGACCGTTGCTCCGATTTTCACCAAAATTGAACCGTGGTCATCTTCAGGACCATGCCGACAAAAGTTTATGGAATTTCAAGTCGATATGTCAAAACCGTTTTTGTATAACAAGCAAAAGAATTTGAGGCATGATTCAAAAACGGACACTGAAGCTGTATCTCTGTAATGCTTTGACATTTGACACCAAACTTTGCAAGTGTCATTGTCACCTCACTCTGACCATACCACAACAATTGACACAGCCACCTATTGTCTCGAAATGTGATAAGCAGAAATCCTCATTTTTGATCATTTTTCAGCTCTTTCCCCTAAAATGATCTTAATAGGTCTTTAATGCTCACTGCTGCAGTTAGCCTGATGCTCCCAGCGGTTGGTTGCTTCTTGTGCCGTTTTTGTGCTTGGCCCCGTAAGTGCTGCTTGCAGCTATATTTATTATTATTACGCTTCTTCTTCCGCCGCTCTGAAGTCTAGGCAGCCCATAGAACCGCTTGCGGGGAAAGTTGTGAATCCCTCTGCACCCTATGACGTCATTTTCCGTCATGAAAATTTTTCCGGCATTTTGAATTTTCTGAAAAACATACTTTTTCGAACTCCTCCTAGTTAATCGATTTTCATGAAAATTG
>JAOTNS010003775.1:0-179212 GCA_028476615.1 Culter alburnus
GTGATTCACCGCCCCTCTCATACTGTTTTTCGTGCCAAAAGTGTCCCTTACAAAAACTAAATCAATAATTGGTTTTATTATGAAGGAGTAGGCTGCATAACTTTTTACATAAATTTTGAAGCAAAAACTCTAGTTTACAACCTTCAATACCCAGAATCTTGTAAACCAGATTTACTATACTTTTTTGCCCTTTTTTCGTGACTTAAGTTTTTTGTTTTTTCAATAACCACGCATAAATGTTATTCCTTCAAACCCACAACATGTACATACATGTCCTCACATATTATGTAACCTAGTTTGTGCTGAATACAGTGTAATGACACTTTTTCCATTAATTGTTTGGACAACTGAAAAAAGCACAAATGTCAGGCATGTCAAACTTCTTCAGGCCCCAAATCAGCCTCAGACTCCAGGGGTTAAGTTTTAGTTTTTTCAATAACCACGCAATAAACGTTATTCCTTCAAAACACAAATATGTAATACATTTCCTCCACATATAATGGTAGCCTAGTTTGTGCTGAATACAGTGAAATGACACTTGTGTCATAATATGTTTATGAACAACTGAAAAAAGCACAAATGTCAGGCATGTCAAAAACTTCTCCAGGCCCCAAATCAGCCTCAGACTCCAGAGGGTTATGACCATAATCTCTCGTTTTTTGTTTGGTGCATATAAGGATCTCCACCTATTATTTTCAGAGAAACAGTTTATCTTTCCATAAGAACATACTCTTCCATAGCCACACCCAACTTAATCACTTGTATTCTATGTATCGTATGCACTTTATTCCTTTATCATTCATACTATTCATTTAGTAGTTGTGTAGTTTAGTAGTTATTTAGTAGTTGGCCCAGCTGGGTGGGTTATATCTAGGCCTCTCGTTGAGTTCTGTGGCATAGTGTGTACTTCTCCTACCAAAGGGTTTCTTGAGTACTTGGCCTGCTGGCTGGCCTTAGTCATGAAGCTACCACTGGTTGTTGCCATGTGTTCATGGAGGTTGTAGGCCCCCATCAGGGCCTCCTTTCAGTCTGCATGTTGGCACAGCTTTGTGTGGGTTTCTGTATGACTCTGATTGCCACTAGCTGACGCTGCATGTTTCACGAGTCGTAGGCTTTCACAGGCCTCCTAGGTATCACACTGAAGTTTGGCTTTGTACTCCTCTTGCTTAGAGAGTAAAAGGTGCTTTTACTGAGTATGTTTCTGAGTGGCTTGCCTCTCGAGGTGAGCTCTTGTAGTAAAACCAAATGTTTGTTTGGTTTTATGCATTTGCTTCCTTGAGCTTGGTTTCCTTTAGTTCTAGTTGAGCAAAGTAGCTACCTTGTTTGCTACTCGGTTCTATTTTGCTCCTAGAACTTTAGTGGCCGCTACCTGACGCCGCATGCGACGGGTCGGCCTTAAGGGCCTCCTTTGGGAGCATGCTGGCATTTACCTTTCTTAAGGTTTTTCTCTCTGAATATTTTACTGAAGCAGTAAAGAGAGATAAACATGGTTCTGTCCTGTTTTAGAGAGATAAATATGGTTCTGTTCACAGGGTCTGGATATGAAACTATAGTGACTTCCTATCAGGACTACAAATAAATTATTGTGAGTAAATTCAATAAATGGGGGAAGTCTAAATATGCACGAATACTGATAATGAGAAATAACTTTCTCTAGCAAAGTCAAGCCACCAACAAAAACACTCTAGAAACCAGATTGAAAACCCTTATCTTTATTACTTCTGCAAGTGTCAGTAGGTGTTATTCATGACTATCTTCCAATTAAAGGAATGTTCTGGGGTCAAAACTAGTTCTGCTCAGATTCATTTGACCAAATGTGTAGCATAATGCTTATTACCACAAAAATTATTTGGACTTAATTTTGTACTTTAGACTTTACAAATAATGACACTGAGTGATTCTGTGACATTTAAATGAACAAAATCATTTTCATTTACCCTTGAAGTTCCTTAATGCATAAATGCTTGTAACATTTCCACAGAACAGTTCCTTTTTGCATACAATCAAAATACAAAAAAAACACAGATGAGGAACAAAAACACAATCAAGAAGAGAAACTAGTACTAGTTTGTTTGCATCTTCACATCACCAAAACCGACTAAAGGTGTAAATGAGATATATAGCAGACGGCTCGACGAATGCTTCCTTTCTGTCCATGAATGTTGCAGCTCCCATAGACTTTCCATTCTCTCCTGATCTCCGCGTTTGAGATCGGGAGGGCATGGAGAAATATACATATATAGGATGTATGTATTTATATGCATGTGTATATATATATTATATCATGCTCATATACTTCTTATGATCAGACTGATGGCTGGGCCCATAGTAATTATTTTTGTCGGCCCACTTTCTCAGTTTGATAAGGGCTTAAAAGAACCCTAGATTCTCCCCTTTTTTATGTAAAAAAAAGAGTTTTGGGATCTTCGGTCTTTTAGCCGCAGGAATATGAGATGGGTCTATTTTATGTCTTTAAAATACGACTTTGTTTTCCTTTATAGTTTTTCTGAGCATGTAGTTTATCAGGAGGCTGGCCCATCTTGAGCTGAGGCTCTGAGACAGGGCCAGAGGTCCAGTATGGCCGCTCAGGCACCTCCTCTCAGGGAAGGCACAGAGATGGCTGGACTCGAGGAGGAATAAGCAGGTTTGAGGAGGTGATTGATCACGTACACCAACAGCGTCTGTGTTCGATTCCCTCTCGTTTGGAGGGCAATATTGCATTTGCCCTCGCCCCTTCTTCCTCCGCCTCCTGAGTTTGAGTTCTTTCTACTTGCTCTGACGCTTCTTTTACAGTTAGGCTGTCGACTGGCCTTTTGATAATATTTTTTCTAAAGGCCGCCTTCTGGCTTGATAGTGAAAGTGCATTTAGGCTTAAAAGAACTTTTGATTTCATCCTTCTTCATGCATTAAAATAAGGAGGGAATATCTTCGTTCTGCGAGCCGCAGGAAGGTAGACTGGGTCTATTTTTCTATGTTTATAAAAAATGTAGACCTTGTTTTTCCTGTATAGCTTTCCTGAGCTTGTAGTCAGTAATCTTAGAAGGGGTTCTTTTGGGCAAAATAATTGTAGCATTAGGTTGGCTAGTTTTCAAAACATGCAGGCCGCTTTATGGATGCTATTTTTGTAGCCTCCTATGTTAGAGTAGCTTCTCAGCTAATACTTTAGTTTGGTTTGAGTTAACACTCGTCGGTTATTTGTGTACAGGACGGCTAATCGGCCGCCTGACACTGTTTACTTGCAGTGCTTTTTCTCCTCATATTTGAAGGTTTCAAAATGAAGCCCAAGCTTTGCTTGGCCCAGTAGGCCTTAGCTAGCGGCTAGGCACGAGCTAGGTTTAGGTGTTTGTTTGTAACATCACCCTTATTATTACTGTCCCTGTGAGGTTGTATAGTTCCTAGTTCTGGCCTCCTCCTGAGGGAGTTGCGGGCCGTATGCCCATTTCCCCTTCGATGTGAAAATATAGGTGCTGTGGCTAAGATTAACAGCTAAGGTTATAGGCTGTTATTATCCTTCCTGGTGCTGTTTTTCCCAAGTGATAGGCCTTTATCTTCGAGAAGATGAGTTATGCAGTGCTGCTAGACCCCACTTTTTAGAACTTTTGTCATGCTTATAATGTCTTTGCATAAGTCCCTTGAATTATATTCAAGTTTGAGAGTGGGATAAAGGGATTTGTGTCACTGGCTGGCTGGGGCTCGGGCTGACTGATGACCTCCTTTGTAGTCGGTCTGTTTAGCCTGAAGCTTAATAACACTGCCATGAGCTGATGCCATGTGTCTGCTGAGGTTATAGGCCCATGGGGATTTCTTTAGTGCCTGTTGGCGTACGCTGTACTCCTCTTGCTTAAAGAGTAGAAAGGTGATTTTATCGAGTACACTGCTTGTTGGATTGCGTTGGACGGGCTGTTTCGTGGGCACTCACAGCTACCTAATTATTTGGTTGTTCATGTGCTCAGCATGCTATGTTTTCAGTCGAATGGCCTTATAGGCCATCCTGAATGCCACCTTATGGATTGGGTTCTTGTTATGATATTAGTTCATTTATAAGAACTTTAGTTATGTTGTAGGCCCCTTCTGGTCGGCCTCCATGGCTATGTGCCTACAGTATGGTCTGTCCATTAGGTTGAGCTTCGTACTTCCCTTTGGGTTGACTGTGTAATTGTGCTTAGCTCCCTAAGCTGGTCATTGGTTGTAGACTTCTGTGACTCCCGTTCAGACTAGCCACAGGCTGGTTTGTGCTCCCTTGTACCAAGGTATTTCTAGTGCACAGCCTCCTCAGTGCTTTTATCAGAAGCTGAGTAGATCCTAGGATGAGTGGTTTTACTCCCCTCAATACAAGGGTTTATAGCGCTCAGCTGAGTTCCGCTCTCTGGGATGCCCATCTCTGCATGTGGGTTTGAGTTGCTTACTGCCTTTTCGCAGTCGCTCTTTCCTGCTCTCCTCTTTTGGAGCTTGCCCTTGGAGATTCTGTATATCAGACAAGGTTGGCCAGGCTATGTTTGGCTTTCGCTAGATTAGTAAGGCCTCCGTGGTGGCGTTGGGGGTGATTTTGTCCCCCATAGTGACTGGCCGGGATTCCTTCTGGACTCCTGGCCACATTCCCTTTAAGGGACCACTTTCTTTGGTTTGTTGGTCCCAGATGCTCGAGCAGCCTTGGCAGCCTTTTTACGGAAGGCCTCTTTTAGGCTCAGCTTGGGCTTGGAGAAGTTTGTTCCCGGTTTTTCCCTGGAACTGCCGGACGTTTGTCCAGACATTTTGGGCATGCACTCTCCTCTAGCATGGTGGCGTGGGTATATCGTTCCCCATAGCGCGATCAGCGCAGAGTTGAAGTTCCCTTTCGAAGGGGAACGTCTCAGTTACGCATGTAACCTGGTTCCCTGAGAACAGGGACGAGACTCTGTGCTTCCCTGCCATGCTTTAATTCATTAAACGTGGGCAGTCTAAATATGCAAGAACACTGATATTGAGTAACTTTCCCTAGCAAAGTCAAGCAACCAACAAAAACACTCTAGAAACCAGATTGAAAACCCTTATCTTTATTACTTCTGGTAGTGTCAGTAGGTGTTATTCATGACTATCTTCCAATTAAAGGATGTCTGGGGGTCAAAACTAGTTTTTGCTCAGATTCATTTGACAAATTTGTAGCATAATGCTTATTACCACAAAATTATTTTATCTGACTTATTTTGTACTTTAGACTTTACAAATATGACACTGAGTGATTCTGTGACATTTAAATGAACAAAAAATATTTTCATTTACCCTTGAAGTTCCTAATGCATAAATACTTGAAACATTTCCACAGAACAGTTCCTTTTGCATACAATCAATAAATACAATAACACAAACAGATGAGGAACAAAACACAGTTCACTCCAGATGAGAACTAGTACTAGTTTGTTGGCATCTTGACATCACCAAAACCGACTGAAGGTGTAAATATATAGAATATAAATATAGAAAGGAGATCAACCTGCAAAATGCACAGAAAAGATGGACAAACCACTAATCTCTACGAAAATGATGACGTTATAAAAGGTAAAATACAAGTACTGAGATTATTAATTCAATCAGTTTTCATGCTTTCAGTTGATGTGTGCCGTGTTAGTGGATAAACAAAGAGAATAATATAATGTTTGTTTTCTACAGAAAGTGTTTTGTGTGAAGATCAAAGGTCCAGAGCAGCTGCAGTGTGTTTGGTGCTGCTGTGTGTTCTTCTGCTGACTGCAGTCATAGTGCTGTGTGTCCATATTCATACAAAGAGCTCAAACTACACACCAGAGACACACCAGCTACTAACTAACATCACCAACCTCACAGAAGAGAGAGATGGGCTGAAAATAAAGAACAAAAACCTGACCAATGAGAGAGACCAGCTAAAATTGAGAAAAATGATCTTCAAATGATTGTTGGTAAACTGGGTGAGTTTCTTTTGTCATTTTAGTAGGAATATAATCTGGTTAGTATTCATAGGTGTTTGAATGTCAAGTGTAATTCTAGTGCACATCATGAAAAGAGTATATTGTACAAAATAAATTCATTAACACTTTATTTCAATTGTCCACTTTACACATTTTACTGACTACAAGTAATTTTACAACTACATGTCAGTTTATTCTACTAATCCAGATCCTAATCCTACCCTAACAGTCTACTAATACTCTAATGAGAGTTAGTTGACATGCAGTTGCAATGTTGCTTACTGATGTGTTTGGGTTAAGTGACTTTTAATTTTTAATGCCGGGTTCAGACTACACAATATTTTTGTCGGTCACGACAGTCACTGTGTCAGATTATAGGATTTTGACTCATAAATCTTGTTGTGTCGTGGACAAGATATATGTCAGAGTACACATCGCTACTCAACCATTCATCACGTGTCATCTTTAACCGCGTGCGAGCTGTCATCGAGAAGCCGGGATTATCGACTGACAGAAGATGCCGCGAGCGTAAACAAACAATGGCTAGCGGCATTTTCTTGTTCCCATTCAGTCGGTCACGTTCGACGTACGTCGGACAGACTGACAAATAGGAATCTTGCTAGAGAGGCCAATCTACTTCGAGTGTAACTACAACGAGCCAATGCACATTGGCATGCAATCATATGCATCAGCTGCTCGCCTCTCAGCGCGGGTATATAATGAGCAGCAGGTGCGTTGCATCTTCAGCTTTTCGCTTCGGAGCCGAACCTTCATGGTGTTTACGGAGTGTGTGTAAAGAAAAACAAGCCTTTTTGAAACTGCTCTTTGTTGGTGCAAGTGGACAGCACTGCAGCGGGGTCGATCTCTCTCTTTTCATTCTTTGTTTGCCTTATGAGTGATACTTCCAGCTTGAAAAGCTTTCTCACGACTGGTAACGGTGTGCTGTTTAGCACTGAAAAGCGTTACACTGAAAAGCACTGAAGCTGGTAATAGAGCACTTCAAAGAGAGATTGCACACGACAGGCTGCACTTTTCCCTTCTGTGCTGCAGCGCCATTCCCCTGCGTGCTTCACAGCACTTAAAAATATTTCAGAGTTCCCAAAGAGCTTGCACAAGCAGATTCGCGTCTGTTTTAACCCGGTCGGTTCGGTTGGGGCCCTGGAGAAGTTTTGACATTCCCTGACCATTTGTGCTTTTTTTCAGTTGTTTCATAAACATTAAGACAAAAAGTGTCATTACACTTATTCAGCACAAACTAGGCTACCATAATATTTGAGAGGAACATTATGTACATGTTTGTGTTTTTGAAGGAATAACGTTTTGTGTGGTTATTGAAAAACACAAAACTAAGTCACTGAAATAAGGCCAAAAAAATATATTAAATCTTGTTCACAAGACTTATTATGGTATTGGAGGTTGTAGACTAGAGTTTTTTGCTTAAAAATGATGTAAGAATTACTATGCTGACTCGTTCATATAAACAACAAGAGATTTAAATTTTCCAACACTTTTTGTCAAGAAACAAGTATGCGTGAGGCGTGCATCATCAGAAAATGGGTTCATTTACACCTGAAAGACAAAATAACCGCTAATGACCTGCATAAATAATGAGGTTTTCAGTCAGGTAGCGTGAAAAAACCCCTGTGATCATGCTGATAACAGATTAATGTCCACTCTTGACAAAAAAAACCTTGATTTTTGATCTCATGCATGCACGTATTATCGCACATGATGTCAGACAAATTGTGCCTAGATTTTCGGGCCGGTGCCAGCCCCGTGGTACTGAGACCCGGCCTGGCTATGTGCCCAAGGTTCCTACCACTCCCATCAGGGACCAGGTAGTGAGCCTGCAAGCGCTGCCCTCGGAGGAGGCAGACACAGCCCTGGCTTTGCTCTGTCCAGTTCGCACTCTGTGACTGTATATAGACAAAACCCAAAGCTTCAGGACCTCAGACCAGCTCTTTGTCTGTTACGGAGGCCAGCAAAGGGAAAGGCTGTCTCCAAGCAGAGGATGGCTAAATCCACTATCCCACTGGAAGTGGATGCCATCGCCCTGGCTTACCACGCCTCAGGGCGTGCCCTGCCCCGCTCAGGTGGTGCATGCTCACTTCACGAGAGGTGTCGCATCCTCCTGGGCGCTGGGTTGTGGCGCCTCGCTGACAGACATTTGTAGAGCTGCAGGCTGGGTGACACCTAACACGTTCGCTAGATACTATAGCCTTTGTGTCGAGCCGGTCTCCTCCCGTGTTCTCTCGCCTCAGGTCAGAGGCACGGAGAGGCCCGGTTTAGTGTCGGCTTGCTGCGCTACTTGCGCTTCTTCTCCAGAGAGTCCCTACAAGGCAGACCCTGTCGAGTCCTCCGACGCCCTTCGGCAGCCGACGTGGCTGGAGCGTCTGGCGCCAGGCCTATACTCCGCTGCATCCTTGAGAACCGGATTTAGTCTGGTTCCATATGTGTGACCCTACGGGGATCCTATATGGCTGGTTCCATGGTTGCTCCTAAACGAAGCCTGTGTCTTTCCCTCTGGGGTGACCCACCCTTCATCGGTTGGAGTCACCCCAGCTCTTTCATATGTACACAGCCCTACGGGTTAGTCCATATGTACTTCTCCACATAACTCCTCGGGAAGGATGTGTCTTCCGCAGCGTTCCTTTCCAACAAAAAGGTACGCTTTCCCACATTATCCATAGTCTCATTGAATGGTTTTGGGTAACAGCAGTAATCGACACTCTCTGTGTTAGCCCTGTCCCACCATCCTCAGGCAAAGGGTTCAGGTGGCTTACCAACAGAGCACTGAAAAGGGGCAGCTCCTGTGGCGCTTTGGTATGGATTCCTATTCATCAGTCTGTCCGACGTACTCGAATGTGACCGACTGAATGGGAACGTCTCAGTTACAAAGGTAACCCTCGTTCCCTGAAGGAGGAACAGAGACGTACATCTCGTCGCCACAGTCGCGGTACCACCGCTGATGCTGCGCCTTTCCTGGTTCGGCTCCTCAGCGAAAACCTGAAGATGCAACGCCCTTCTGCTCATTATATACCCGCGCTGTGCGAGGCGATCCACTGATGCATATAATTGCATGCCAATGTGCCATTGGCTCGTTGAGTTACACTCAAAGTAGATTGGCCTCTCTAGTGAGATCATATTCTCAGTCTGTCCGACATCGCTCCGTTCCCTCTTCAGGGAACAAATGGGTTACCTTTGTAACCAACCTTGTCCAAAAAAGCCCAAAGAGGACACATATCTGGAATGCATGGATATTTGGATTTCTTTCGAAGAGAACTGAACATTTTTACTTTTTTCACTCTGTCGCAGTAACTTAGTCCCTCGAGGAAACATCATGGCGAGTATTGTGGCCATTGCTCCCCAACATTTCCTCCATTGTAAATTCCACCTAGCAGGGATGATTGTCTCTTCGTTTTGGCATTTTTGAAAGCATGTAGGAAGGCGCTTCTGTGCGTCTATTGGCCAGTGTCACACATGTGACGTGATTTGTCATGGAAGACTTAGAGAAAAATTAAACATGCTAGTCTTTCTGTAGTGAAGCATCGCAGAAGCGGCATCGGTTGTCATCCACAAGGACCCAAAAGCAAACTGTACTCAGACCACCTCCAAAGGTGGTCTAAATATGGTTTGTTTGTGGATCCGTTTGTTTTTTTTTCTTTGTAATATGTGAAAGGATCGAGGTCCCGGTCCGCTTTGCGTTTCGATAAGTGTGTACCTTCCATGTTTTCCGCCACTGCTGAAACGAATGATTACTACGGCATATAGGCTATGCTGCTAGAAATCATAAAATTATTAGAAATACTTATTTTTTCTGTATTTTTCACAATTGGAGAGATGCAGCAGTTGGTGTGTTCAAGTGCATAGCTGGCTCAAGGATTCATGCCTCTTGTTACACTCCACAAAAACGGACTGTATGTTCTTCTCAAAACGTAATCCTGAACTAAACCAATCAAATGTCTTTATAAACTGAGTAGAACTTGATCTTGTTCCTGAATTTAAGTACCTTGGGGTTACCCTGGATCCAACATTGTCATTTAAATGTCATGAAAAAAAAAAAAAAAACTGGCACAAGTAATTAAATTCAATAATCGTAATTTTCAACATATTTGAAATAATCTAACCATGAGTGCTGCTAAAACTTACTTTTACTCTATGATAATTTCTCATATGGACTACAGTTTAACTAGTTGGTCACTTGCTTCCCAACTACAAGTTACATATTATATTTTTATATTATGATGCTATCGTATTTTTTGCTGGGAATCAGCTTACTTTGTTGTAAACAGAAAAACCTGACAATGTCACTGCTAAATTGTGGTATTTCGCCATGTTTCTCACTGACATGCCCTCAACTCGTTCAGATCGAGGGTTAAAGAAAATCCAGAGCTCCCCACTCATATTTACGACACTGTGGTGTCGTTCAGCTCGTAAATACAATCTTTCCGACATGACTTGAAAGCACCAAGTGTTACGGAAACCACCGGGGTCTGAGTTCTTATGAAGTTGTGGTGTGAAGAAAGGGTCTGAGATCACTGATGAAGATGAAGAGGACTAAACAAAGAACTGGGCTCTCTTTTGAGTCCACTAGATTGCGAACACAAAAAGGACTGGGGTCACTTTCAGTTGGTTCCCTTTCTGGTTCACTTTAAGTGAACTGGGCTTGGATCTTTTAAAATGAACTATATCTGAAACCACCCACTAACACTAAAGCACACAGATGAATGAGACAAGTTGAAAGGACTAACAAGGTGCTAATAGTTAAACTGGTTCTATTAGCAGAAGGATGGATTTACTCTAAGTCCAGTCTTTACTTCATTTCCTCTGAAGTGAGGAACTGGACTGAGAGCAGAAGATACTGTACAAAGAGAGGAGCAGATCTGATCATCATTAACAACCGAGCAGAACAAGTGAGTGAAAGTGTGTGTGTGTGTGTGTGTGTGTGTTTGTGTGTTTAGTGTCTAACCTTAAATGATGAAATGTATCTGTGTTTTTATTCTTAGGAATTTGTCAGTTTTGTTGGTTTCTGGATTGGTCTGACTGACAGTGATGTGGAGGGCAGATGGAAATGGGTTGATGGCACCAACATGACCTCTGGTGAGAAATCACTGAATTAACTGATTATTATCTAATAATAGTGGTGGGCCGTTATCGGTGTTAACGTCTGCATTAACGTGAGACTCTTATCGGGCGATAAAAAAAATTTGCCGTTAATCTATTCTCAAAGTTGGGTTGGGAGCTGGGTCTACACTACGCAAGCTATGATGACTTTTACCTTGATATTTTAGCGCGGATGTATACCTAGCCGAATTGACCCTTCGCGAAGACCCGCCCCCCTTAGTTACTGTTGCTTTCTCTGTCAAGCCGTGGCGCTGTGACGCCACACAGTGATAAATGCATCACGGAGCAAAGAGGACGCTGACAACACGTCGACAGACAAGACAGAGCAGGTTACTTATGATATTAACAAAGTCCCAGCTTTAAAACAGTGTAGTTTTTTAAGAATTCAAACAATAAAAACCATTTGTTGCTCTTTAATGTGTCGCCATGGTCGTGACAGATTGCTGTAGCGCCTCAGCTCAAGAGGCTCGTAAACCGATCATCTCTTACTACGAGTCCATTTATAGCATCAAATAAACATGAATGAACATGAGAATCAATGTTGTTTCAAACGCGGAAAGATGTCAATATACAAAATATTTCAAGTTTAACTCCACCGAGGTTAATCTTCTAACTCCTGTCTGCTTTGTTGGACGAAATGGCGGATTACTTTTAGACATTAAAGGGGTGGTTGCATGCGATTTCACTTTTTTAACTTTAGTTAGTGTGTAATGTTGCTGCTTGAGCATAAACAGTATCTGCAAAGTTACAGCGCTGAAAGTTCAATGCAAACAGACAATGCGACGCTGAAGAAGCTTCCAGAATCTACATGAGTTCAATGCTGGATTTACACAATGGCTTTTACTGAAGATGAAGCAGTTCCCACTTTAAAAGCAGAAGCTGCTGTTTATTGGCTTCAAACTGTAAGTACGTTTTATTGTTTGTAACTACATGTCTTTTAAACGTAATGCTATAGTTCTATTTTTAATGCATCAAGGACATATACAAAGATCAACTCGTTTCTACTAGCCAGTTAGCTAAATTCTAATGCAACAAACACCAACAAACTTCTATGTTCATAGACAAACAGTTGTTCATGCTATAAATTAAACGCTACCTTTACAAAATGTGACTACTCCGTCATGTATTCGCTACAGTAAAGCTTTAATCAGGATAAAACTGTATATTGAAAGCTAACAAACAGCAGTGACAGCATATCTAAACACTTTGACACAAATACTAAATGAAATACCATTCATAAACATCCTTTAAAAGCCGCGATGGAGAGGTTCTGCCTGACCCTCTTTGTCTGGGTCTGATTTGGCTCAATTTGATACAGCAATATAGACGCAATTAATTACATTCCACCTAAGCGCGTAACAACGGATGGTAAGGGGCGTGGCGTTACCGGACGCTTCAGCGAATCACGATACACTGGGCCAGTTACCAACCTGCTGACTAATCTGAGCACATTGCGTATTTCGGAGGGAGCGGTATCTTAGAAGCAGGAAGTCAAATGAGCCGTTCATATGACAGTGGAAACAGAGGTGTAGAATTAAGATAAAATATATGAAAAATACAGCGTTTTAAAAAAACCGAAGCATTAAGAAATGTTAAACTGTGCCCCAAAAACACAATCTAGCCTAGAAAAAAAACACGTAACCACCCCTTTAATTGCGTCCCAAATGACGCACTATACACAATGCACTTCTACACTATGTACTTGTGCACTATGTACTCATCCATGTAGTGTGTGAATTATATAAGGTTATTTTGTCATTTAACAACGGAGTCCGATCCTCCCTTCCCCTCCATTACGTAATTAAAGCTGCGACAGTTGAGTGCACAAAGTGTCCAACATTCCACACTTTGTTTTTTCTGTTAATTTAGTGCATCATCCGGGTATTTAAAGTGCACTTTTTCTTTTTGGAATTTTCTGTGTGAACGCACTACTCGCACTATTTATACTTAAAAACATCATAGAATAGTGCATAAGTACACCTATTGGGACGCACCTATTATTTGGGTAGCTCACATATTCTGAATGTCTTCGGCAGAATTCAAATGAGCCATTTTAATCTAGATTAATCTAGATTAAAAAAATGAATCTATGCCCACCTCTACTAATAAATGATCATATCTCACAGTCAGTATCATATCACACAGGAAGCAGCACTGAACATCTAATGCTGATCTGTTCTTTCAGGTTCTGGGGGTATGCACAGCCTGATAATTCCAATGATGATGAAGACTGTGCTTATGTTTTTTCATCAGGATGGAATGATTATCCATGTAAAAGAGCAATAAGATGGATCTGTGAGAATTATTTTTAAATGACACATTTCAATAAATATGTGAGCATAATGCATGAACACACAAGCAACTCATAATAATGTAATAAAGCAAAATGTAATAACTGCACATAATGTAATGAGTGTTACATTACTAACTTAAAACATAAAAATTTACATTTTTGTTCTCTTACCATATTTTTTTTTAAAAAAATGTAAATCTTAAACTATCTACAAAATGCACCAGATTTAAATATACATAAAATTATTATTACTACAACTATGCACCGATACCATTTTTTAAGGACCGAGTACGAGTACCGATACTTTTTTCTAGTACTCGCCGATACCTATACATTAAATTTCGCGCTCTCTCTCTCTCTCTCTCTCTCTCTCTCTCTGTTTTATTTTTAAGTTTTGGGTGATGTTGCAGTTTTCCAAGCACAACACAGTGAGTGAACTAATGAATGTAGAACAGCCTCTTTATTATTACTCTGTTACGTAACAGTCGGTGTTATGTTGAGATCCGCGTGTTCTCCGGAAGTCTTTTAAACAAATGAGATTTATATAAGAAGGAGGAAAAAATGGTGTTTGAAACTCACTGTATGTCATTTCCATGTACTGAACTCTTGTTATTTAACTATGCCAAGATAAATTCAATTTTTCATTCGAGGGCACCTTTAATATCACGACACAATCATGCCTAACTCGCATGGTCCTCTATCTTATTTAAGCAATTAAATGAACAATTTAACCAAATAAATAGGTACTCACCTTCCTTATTTATTTAAATGATGTTTTCTTCTCACAATTGATCAGGTAAATGTCCATTTTCGCCGTTGAAATCAAGTTATCCGTGCTGTACGGAACATCATTATAAGGCTGTACAGCAGGGGTTCCCAAACTTTTCAGCCCACGACCCCCAAAATAACGATGTCAGTGACTCGCGACCCCCACTATCCTCGGAGGTGGTTAACGAGTTGTGCACAAAGGCGAACACGCACTAACGCATGTTTCACACATACTCTGTTTGCAGTGCGCATTTTTTCTGTGCCCGTATTAACGGATTTCACACTGCACGCGGATGCGGTCCGGCAGTGCGTTCCAGGAGCGGTGCGTCTGCAGCAGTGCAGCGATCATTTACGCGCCGAGTCTATTTTTGCTGTGCTGCACAGCGCTGAATTAAAACGACAGCGCACTGTTCGCATTAAAATAAACATGTATTGACGCGAAAAAAATAGTAATTTCATCATAGATTCATATAGTTCAAAGTCTCTGTTACACAGTTTAAACACGGCTGCCTCGGGTAAAGCAAGGAAAATAACACCTTACCAGGCATTTAGGTGAACAAGGAGACATAAACAATAGCACTCGCCCTCTGAAGGTGGAAAACAGTTCTTTATGACCTGAGGGATTTATTGTAAAAAGATTTAAAAGGAAAGAAAAGACGAGAGTCGCCTGTTTTTGTCTATTTTAAGTTTTGTTTTTTTTTAAACGTTTTTTATTTTAACATAAAGCTTACGTTTAAATGTTTTGCCACTTGCGTGAGCAATATATAAATCTAAAGTATTACTTCAGATAAATATAAAGTAATGAAATGAATAAAACGTTTAAATATAGTGCGTTTAAACGTGACATCTATGAAATATAGTGTAGGCCTATACAAAGAGAATCGCTGTGCTGACAAGCCATATTCAGTAACAACTTTGGATTTGAAATAAAAATAAGTAAATGTTGTGTTTGTGATACACAGCCATGGATCAGTTGCGCACTGCAAACGCGGCATATGTGAAGCGCGTGCTTCTCCGCTCTCCTCCGCTGCCTCCCTGCGTTTTCTTTTTTGATCGATATTAACCGTTTCATTTTGACAAAAATAATATCCAAAGCTTAAAGCCTAAAGAATTACGTGCACATGTATTGATGTTTAACATGTTGCAGTAAACTGACCTGCTGCAGCTGATGCTGTTGCTACTATGTCATTAATCTGTCGTAATCACCTCAGGAGTCACGGCCAAGCGAAAGGAAAATCGAAAGGTTGATGGCTTTTTTTATTTGCATGGTTTTTGTTTTTAATTTAACTACTATTTTTAGTATTTTGTGACAATTATTGATAGAATATACTATTTCTAATCGTTTAATTATTTTTTATTTTATTATTATTATTATTATTATTTTTTTTTTTGATTTCTGGAAATCATCTCGCGACCCCTTCCTCACTTTGGGAACCACTGCTGTACAGAACACCGTTAACGCTTATCATCTTCTGTACACAGGCGGAGGAGGTACTTTTTCCCACTTTTCTCAAAAACTATTGGTCCAAAAGACATCAATCAAAGTGTTGCCTGTATAAAAGGTATAGAGACAGAGCGCATTTATTATATATAGAAAAGTGTACGGAACATGGTTAGTCTATGTTAGGCCTCGCGCCATCTCACGGCTGAGCTCGTGTATCTCTAATCTAGTACACTTTTAAAACATCTTTAACAAAATGCAATCGGTATCATTATAACATCTACACACTCTAAAACACTATATCATTAACACCTTATAACATTTTATCATTAGAATACCTGAAAAGAGAGAGATGAACAATCATAAAACTCGCGGATGTTTCCCCACTGCGAACTTTATGTATAATGAAGAAACCCGCGAGATCTTCCCCTAGTGTTCCAGCAGGCAAGAGCAATCGATCGCACACCTTAATGTGCCAAACTAAATTAAATTAAATTTTCTGGAAGTAAATTATTTTGTGCTTTAAACATGACTTGCCGTCTTAAATTTAACCAGATCAATAAACTTCAGTGTATCTGATTTCAAGAATAATGAATTTGTGTGTTCAAGATATCCCACATTATTTATGATTCTGATTGCTCTCTTTTGTAATGTGCATAACGACTGTAGGTTGGTTTTGTAGGTTTTTCCCCAGATTTCCACACAATAACTTAAATAGGGCACTATGAGTGTATTATACAGAATATACAATGAATTATTATCTAGAATATATCTCGCTTTATTTAATATTGCTATAGTCTTTACCAGTTTTGCTTCAATGTGTTTTATATGTGGTTTCCAGCTGATTTTGTGGTCTAAAATAACACCAAGAAATTTATTTTCATAGACTATACTAATATTATAAATTCTACTTCAGGTTTAGTATACTTTGCAAATAACATAATATTTGTTTTAGCCATATTTAATGATAATTTATTTGCATCAAACCGCCGTTTTAATTTAATCATTTCCTTTGCTATCGCCTCT
Source organism: Culter alburnus (assembly GCA_028476615.1). Classification (NCBI taxonomy): domain Eukaryota; kingdom Metazoa; phylum Chordata; class Actinopteri; order Cypriniformes; family Xenocyprididae; genus Culter; species Culter alburnus. The sequence goes on from JAOTNS010003775.1 coordinate 16,571, forward strand.
AAAAGCTGCTTTAAATTGTCCCCAGAACAGAAAATATTTGTATCATCGGCAAATAAAATAAATTTTGGACCTAGGACCGATCCCTGTGTTACTCCATAGGTTATATCCATACATATAGATTTTTGATCACCGATTTCCACAAATTGTTGCCAGCTTTTCAAATAGCTACTTACCAAGTTCAATCCAACTCCTCTGATTCCACACCTCTCCAATTTCTGGAATAAAATTAAATTTCATGATTTATGGTATCAAATGCTTTCTTCAAATCTATAAAAATTCCTAACACATATTTTTTAGTATCTATACAATTTGAAATTTCCTCAATTAATTCCATTAAAGGTGATACAGAGGATCTTTTCGTCGACTGAGAGAAACCAAAGACTGTTAGTGAGTTTTTGAAATGAGCGTAAGAACCTCCTTCACAGCTCATTTCGAGGGAACGCCTCCCAAAACTCATGCAGGAGTATTGGAACACGAGTGTTTGTTTACCACCGGCATTTGCTGTGTCATGTTAGTGGATTCATTATGTCGGACTCACCGCAGGTAACTCATAATCTGCAGTTGTAAAGGTCATTGCACACTGAGTCCGAAATTCGCATGCGAAACTTTCGCACGTTAAAAAACAAATTTGACCTCACGTTATGTCAATCGCGTTTGCACACTGCCTCCGAAACTTTTGTCCGTCAAAAAAATATTCGGATCAGGTTCGATTTTCTGCGTTTTTCGCATCCATGGCACGCATTTTGAGAGACGTTTTGACAATTCAGAGCCACCGTACGCGAACGCAAAAATCCAGAACGCCATCTGACAAGTTGATCCACGTTGTCAACAGCACAAAACAGCAGCACTGAATGACATACAACGTGAGGAATACAAGAGACCGAATATAAAGACATATTGTGCCAGTAGTAAAGCATCAAACAGAGCCACTGACATCCTGAAGTAATCTTTGAAACGCTCGGATGATGAGGTGAATTCTCCTTTCTCTCTATGCAATCTCAGGATTGAATGGACCTAATATTTCCTCTTTCTTTTTCTCTTTTTAAGAAGAGAGGAGACAACTAATCGTGCTCACTGCTGCTTGAAGACTTCATTTTGTATTGTTTTGCGATTTTTTTTTTCACAACGCATTCATTAATACGCATCGGACTCAGTGTGCAAGGTCTCTGTGCGTGACGAATTTTTAGGATTGCGAATACGAAAAAACGCATGCGAAAATTTCGGACTCAGTGTGCAAAGGCCTTTACTCCTGACAAAAACATTGCATGCGGCGCCTGTGGAAAGTTACTGGAGCGTGCAGCCGCGCACGTCTCTCACAAGGAACGTCATGGCAGTGATTGACAAGCCAGAGGGCCAATCGTTTATGCGATGATCGTGTAAACGATTGGCTGATGTTTTTAAGGCCCTACCTCATGCACAGATAATGTATATTTAATATTATTCCTTTCAGTGCATCTAATAAATAGTCTTTTATCAGTTAGTAAAGACAGTTTCAAGTAATATTGCAAAAATGTATAAAACAAAACATCCTCTTTAGCACCTTTAAAGCTAAAGATGTTGATCTGTTTGTTCGGAATCCATATTGACTCTCCACTAGCAGTTTGTGTGTTTCAATAAAATCATCAAGTCTTTCTGTAAACAGTTTTTCCAGGATTTTGGAGAACTGGGGCAGTATAGAGACAGGCCTGTAATTTGTGAAAAGGTGCTTATCCCGTTTTATATAATGGTATTATTATATAAAACGGGATAAGCACCTTTTGCTACTTTCATTTTTTCTGGAAATTTACCGAGTTGAAAACGTCTCGGTTACGTATGTAATCCTCGTTCCCTGAAGGAGGGAACGGAGACGTGCAGAGAAGAGAAGTGCAATTACAAAACATTAAAAAACGTTGGTCCATCCGTTGGGTCGGATTGCTTTCACATCTCAAGCGAACCACTGGAAAGCAGGATTGCTGCTTTCACACCTGCCCAAACGAACCACACCAAGGAGGATAACAAACTCTAGTGCAATTCAACCGAACTAACTGAGGCTGGTGTGAAAGCACCCTAAATAAGGAACACATGAACAGAACTCAATCAGTTTGGGAAAACATGATACATTAAGAGCCGGGGGGTGAAAACTTTTTTGAATTTGAAGATCAAGGTAAATTGTACTTAATTTGTCTTCAGGGAACATGTATGTATCTTCTGTTGCTTCCAAAAGGCAGTACTAAAAAAACAAAATAAGAACAATTTGGACATCTTCATCCTGTTTAAAAGTTTTCAACCCCCGTCCTGCGTTACTAAATTGGTTTATTTTGCCTCTTTGTTGCCTTACCTGAGATTTCATGATTTCCCAACACACACACACACACACACACACACACACAAATATAGAAGATGCTCTTCTTTGATGATGGTGGTATAGACAGTGCAGTCTAATACACAGTGTTAAATAGTGTTACACTTACCCCCCCTACTATCAAATGTATCAGTAACCTCTATGGAAGAGCAATATTGACTGGTGTCGGGGGCTGCAGGGAAAATAACCTGTGGTTGACAGAAAAAAAAGGTACAGATTGTTCATAAAAGGGCACAAAATATATTAAATTTATTCAGACTGAAAAGGGTTACATTAAATGAATAATTATACACACGTGCAACCTTTCCTATTAAATAGAAATTGATTAACATAAAGTTGACTAAATTATGATCATAATGAAAATGATCGCAGTTGTAACATTCATTAGCTGGTACAGAATGCACAAGTGAAAACTCTTGGCATGTGACAATCACTTATTTTACTAACCATTTCATTATAAGGGTTTCATTATTGTAGCAAAATTATATGACACTGAAATAATGGGCGTGTAAGAACTATTTCAGTTAACTGAAATAAAAATAAAACTTGATTTTTTTTATGTAAAAACAAAAAATCAAGTACTAAAAGATAATGTGTTGTACATTTACAAAGCTCACAAAAACCTTAAATTACAAAGAAAACACAAGTAAGTTTATTCTATTATTAAAAAGTCACTCACCGCTTATAGATGCTGCACCGCCACCTTTGTTTTGTTTTTTTTTTGCTTCAGTTGGCGCAAAAACACTGTGAACCTTGAACCTTGTAGATGATGCAGCCCCGACGTCAGCATTAGAAGAGAGCGCCATCAGTCACAAATGCTACATCCTCATTGGTTAATTCACAGTGGAGGGGCGCTGCTGATCAACGAGTTAAGGCGCGCGTTAAGCCGAGTTCAGACTGCACGATTTTAGCCCCGATTTTGGCTCGCCGACAGGTTTTGAGAAATCGCCGACAAATGCCCGAATCACAAGCAAATCGGAGCTCGTTCACGCGAGTGACAATCACGCAGTGTGAATGAGCAAAGACGCGATCTGAGAGAACCGCCGATGAGTCGCCGACGCCCGTGAGATATTGGCATGCTAAATATCTGGACCTGTCGGCGATTCAAAATCCTGCTGTGTGAACAGTGTTCTGACTGAAAACTACATCGGCGATGACCGACAGCCAATGAGAGAGCAATACAGAGCAGTGGGGAGTTCGGGGAGGAGTTATAGACCACAATATCAGCAAGCATGGCTTCATACACATAAACATTACAATTCTATCAAACAGAAACAAAGCACAAACCTTTGCTTGACCATCTGCAACAGCAGCACATTAAAAGTTATGTATTTACCTCCAACTCTCATTGCAGAACACACATCCACAGTCTTCCCAACCATTTCCTTCTCCATATTCTTTTTTCTTTTTCTTGTTTCGCTGCAAATCAGCGCACCGGCAATTCATATTGCAAGCTTCTTGTCGGCTACCGTTTTTAATAATAATATAACGGTCGCGTGATATCGTATCAGCCACATTCACTTTTATATATACTGATTCATGACCTAGGGAGCTAGGGAGCTGATTGAGACCAGGGCCAGTTTACATGAGAACTCCGGTCTTGCACGCATGATATCGCGTTGTTTCCTTGTCATGTCTTGCGTGTGGTTGGTTGTGAAACGTTGTTTGCGTGCAAGACAGAGTTGTGGGCGATTCTTCCTATTGTAAATTCATGCAGTGTGAAACCTTCTGTCGCCGATCCATCGTGCAGTATGAACACAGCAGCGACTGAATGCTGGCCAAGATAGTCATGCAGTGTGAAAAGAACAATGACCCGACTACTTTGAAAATCGTGCAGTCTGAACTCGGCTTTAGTTAACGTATGGAGTTGCGGGCAGTCGGAATGGAGGAAAAAACAGTTGCAGGACTCAAAAGAAGGTAAGCAACTATGGGATGATATTAGACTCAAAACGATTAATGAATGCACACACAATTATCCATGTACTAGATAAATGTTATGAATGTATCTTACTAGCCACAAACAAATGCCATTCGATTTGAATCTGTGGAATTCGGGTTTGAATGATTGTGCAGCGATTTGTACATGTTTGCGAATAAAACGGTTCTGTTCTGCATTCATAAATCATAAATTGCTCATTCAAAAAGTAATTGTGCATTTGTGAATCAGGTGACATGCGTGCATTTATTGACGTGTTGTTCAAGTGGATCGCGTTCGGTTCATTTGGATTTTGAGACTTCTTTTTCGCATTTTACAGCATTTCAAGACCCACACACACACAAACAACCAACGAACAAGCCCAGTGCTATTCATTAATGTGTAAACGATTTAAAAAATGTGCACATGTGCGTTACAACACTGAAACAAATGCTTTCCAACTCGTGTCTGTAGAATTAAGATTTTCATTAACGTGAAGCATTTTGTACCAATAAAGTCATTTTTGTGAGTATAAATGTTCTATTTTGTAGTAAAGTGTCATAATTTCTGCTTACAAAAAGTAATCTGTGCATTTGTGGATCAGGTGACACGCATGCATTTATTGATTTCTTGTTCGCGTGGATCGCGTTCGGTTCATTTGGATTCTGAGACTTCCTTTCCGCAGTTTTTAGCTTGTATGATCCACACGCAACTGAAAGGCAAGGCAGGCAGCTACCACTAGATGGCAGTCGCTGAATTACCGAGCTGGTATTGTCTACAAATCGAATGGCATTTGTTTGTGGTTAGTAAGATACATTCATAACATTTATCTAGTACATGGATAATTGTGTGTGCATTCATTAATCTTTTTGAGTCTAATATCATCCCATGAGCAACATGTTTTTTTAAAACATAATTTAGGCATTTTAAATGGCGAGTGTATGCGGGTTCTGATACTCTCTGAAGAAACTGGTCGTATTTTGTAGCTATACATTCTTGAAGTTACATAAATTGTGTGTGATTGGAAAAATTTGATCTCGTGCAGTGAGACCCCAATAATTAAATGTGTTGTACTTTTGTTTATTTTACAGAATGAGTGCAGAAGGAACTAATACAAAACTGCCCAGAAGAGCGCGAAACCCTCCGAAAAAGATGAGTTTGTATGAACCAGACCCAGCTCCCCCAAAGATAACCAAGATGGTAATTTAGTTATTTTACTATACTACGGCTTAGCTAATTTTGTTAAGTATTAAAACTGGTTTAAGTGGTTATTTTTAACGTACTTTGGACACTTTACTAACCAAAATATTCGTCAGTATTTGGTCTCTTATTACTGGAATTTTTATAAATACTGTATATTGGTAGCTTGAGGCACACATATTGATTATAGCCTACAGGAATTTTTAAAGGAATGTCATGAAAAAGGAGTGAAACTTATTTGTACATTTTAGTGACTGAATTTTGCGAGTCATCTCAAAATTTAAGGGATAAAATAATTTGTATAGGAATTGCAGCTCAAAGTTCTTTACAAAAAAGTATTCCTGCACCATACTCTTCATAGACAATGTGTAAAATAAATAAATAAATAAACAAATAAAATGTGTGATAATTAAATAATGAAAGGGATGTGTGATAATTAAATAATGAAAGGGATTAAAAACATTAAAAAAAATAGAATAGAGAGTGCATAAATCAAAGAGTTGCAGGAGCGAATAAATTTGAAAGTGCTAAAAGAATAAAGTTAATCCTAGTCGAAGGCTAAAGTGAAGAGGTCATTTTGTTGCTTTGCTAAGAGGGTTAGAAATAAGACAATAAAGATATAGTAGCATGTTTAAATAAGATTGATTTTTAGCCTGCACTGATTTACTCACAATCTCCTTTTTGTTTACTTTGTGTTCATTTTCAGGACTTTTTGTATTTTTGACCTTTGAAGATGGATACACAGCAAAGATTTTTAATCTCTGTGATATATTGATATGTCTCCAATTCCACACAATTCCAGCCTTTCGCAGTATTCAAAGCATCACCAGCCTCACACAGCACTACCCACACCCTTCAGACCAAACACAACAGCAGCCTGTTTTGGCAGATTTGGATCAGCGGAGACAGCCACCAGCTCCTACAGCCAAAGAAAGCTTCCTCAAAATGTTGCACAGTCCTAATACACATCAAAAACCTGCTGTTCTTGGGGACCAGAGCCAGACAAGCACCTCTGAACATGAGACTTCAAGCTCATCTGCAGATGCTTTAATCATCGAGCATGATCCAATTCCAGAAAGAGAACCATGTTTCATTTCGCCTGAGTCAGCAGAAGACAGATCATGGAAGCCATGCGAAGCATGCAAGACAGAGGTGGAAAAATTAGTGGAGGAAAAGGCCAAACTGTATGATGTGCTGTGTGGCATAAGTAAGTATGTTCTGTCTCTCTGTTGCAATTACTTGTTCTTTTAACACTTCTTTTTTTCTCTCAAAGTTTTTCTAACACACCTAATATCTATTCAGAAGAGTTGTGTAAAAAAAAAAAACGTGGGTAATAATCTAGTGTATTAAATTGTGCAACATAAAATTGTAATTATGTTTTTATATTGGTATATGTTTAAAGTTCTACTACATTGTCTTACTTTGGACATTGGGAGTTATTTGATGCTTAAGCTAAATCTTAAAAGCTTTTAACAATTTGGTAAAACTCTTATCCAATCATGAAATATTTTGGACTTTTTTTTTGGTTTTTTTACTTAATGAATGCTGCTGTGTCCCTGTAAGGTAATATACATCTTTTGTGTCACAGGTGGTGAGCACCTCGAGGCATTCAGAAGTTTTCTGGACAAAGTGGAACAGATCCAACCTCAGGCTGGTGTTTGGGCTCCAAAAGGCAGATCTCGGCAGCAGGAGCTATATCCAGGAAGTGGCCTCTTCTTGTCCTCGACTCACCTGGCTGCAATCCATGCATCCGCAAAGAAGGACTGCCTTCGCTTGTTCCATCTTCTTTTTGATGAATTCTTTACTGCAGAGGAGTGCCAGAATGCTGTGGCATTTGGGAAACACGGAAAGGTGCCAGATGGGAAGAGAGTCCTGGATAAGTTCAAAGTCAATGCAATTCTAAGTAAGTATGTTGCTCATGTGGTTGTTAACAATTTGTGGAAAAAGTTGTGAAAATTCATAGGTAAAAAATGTGTGGGAGGTGTTGGATACCCATATATCACATAGCTACGTTAAATGTTATGATTGTTTCACTGTCCTCACAGTTTTGCTGCATTTCCTAATGTGTGATCCATAGAGATATTACAATGCGAATTTTGTCGTATCAGGATGAAAAAAGTTGTCAATACTGTTGTGGTAACTGCGGTTACTCAATGCAATCTGTAATTTGTGCTTTCTTTTCTTTTATGCTTGCAGCTTACGTCATGCGCTGTAGTACACTGGATGGTTGGACACCGGTTGAAAAAAGTAAGGTCAAAAAAAGCCTTCATAAACAAATGCCGCATCAGGGCCACAACACTGTAAATATGGGACATTTGTTGAAATGACAATGTTCACAAAAAGTCCTTGTTTTCAAATTATGTATGTTGGCGTCAGAGACTCAAGTTTATTGTTGTGAATTGTTGTAAACCTGGCCTGCCACTGCTCATAACATTGTTAAAATTGTTACTGTTTTAAAAACAGAATTTTACAAAAAAAAGCACTTTAGTTCATATTTTTGTAATGACCATGTTTAAACAGTTTTTGCTGTCTTTAAAATGTCTTTAAATTTGTTAATTTTATTTTGATTTAAATAAAGATTCAGATTCAGATTTCTTTATTTCTTTATTACATCAGCTAATCTGCCATTTGCTATAGATTTTTAAAGCCTGATGGTTGTGGATAGATCTTCTGTCTGTCCTGCAGTGAAGAGAGAGTAGCATTCCCGTCCGTTGTTTCTTTGGTCCATCAAGATGTTCTGAAGTGGATGATCTGTGTTGTTTAGAATGGTGAATCTAGTCTGGTAGGAGGAAAAGGTCATATGATTGAATTAGTAATTAATGTGCGTGCATGTGTGTTTGTGTGAATGAGAGGGAGAGTGAGCGAGAGACTCGGATATTGCTCCATAGTAGCTCCAGTATTGCTCATTTTCTTTTTCAAAGGAGAAATAAAGGAGTCATTAAAAACACAGAATTGAGATTAGCAAGGCATCTCCTTTTAGTCTCAGGTATGACTCCCTCTGATTATTCTGTCTCACCTATTGCTCCTAGTGAATTTTAGGAGAAATATATGAGAAACATTTTAGACAAAATAGAGATTAAAATAAGGCTTAGATGAGAATCTCAAATTTGTCTCCTGAGCTATAGAAAAGCATACTTTGAGCAGTAAAATTTTCCTCTGGGTATGGCAAGGTGTCCAATCTTTCTAGCTAACTTTATCTCCAGCCCTAATCTCCAGTTTATCTCCAGACTGTAGTGATACATTTGCTAATGCTGAGATGGTCGATTTCAAACATTTTCTAATAATTTTAAAGTGAATAATTTTAATATATTGAGTCAGTTGAAGGCCACACTAGGCCCTAGGTCTGGATGATATATGTGGTAGAACACTGAATCACGAATCACTGTCGAGTTCAGACTGCACGATTTTCAAAGTAGTCGGGGTCACTGTTCTTTTCACACTGCATGACTATCTTGGCCAGCATTCAGTCGCTGCTGTGTTCAAACTGCACGATGGATCGGCGACAGAAGGTTTCACACTGCATGAATTTACAATAGGAAGAATCGCCCACAACTCTGTCTTGCACGCAAACAACGTTTCACAACCAACCACACGCAAGACATGACAAGGAAACAACGCGATATCATGCGTGCAAGACCGGAGTTCTCATGTAAACTGGCCCTGCGTCTCAATCAGCTCCCTAGCTCCCTAGGTCATGAATCAGTATATAATAAAAGTGAATGTGGCTGATACCCTGATCAGTGCCCTGACTACTGAACTAAGGAGCTGATTGAGACACACGGTGGGATTATTATTAAAAATAGTAGCCCACAAGAAGCTTGAAATACGAACTGCCTGTGCACTGATTTGCAGCGAAAACAACAAAAAGAAAAGAAGAATATGAAGGAAATGTTTGGGGAAACGCAAAGAACAAGGATTGCGTGTTCTGCAACGACAGTTGGAGCTAAATACATAACTTTTCAATGTGCTGCTGTTGCGGATGGTCAAGCAAATGTTTGTGCTTTGTTTCTGTTTGATAGAATTGTAATGTTTATGTGTACGAAGCCATGCTGGCTGATATTGTGGTCTATAACTCCTCCCCGAACTCCCCGCTGCTCTGTATCTTGCTCTCTCATTGGCTGTCGGTCATCGCCGATGTAGTTTTCAGTCAGGACACTTTTCACACAGCAGGATTTTGAATCGCCGACAAGGTCCAGATATTTAGGATGCCAAATATCTCATGGGCGTCTTCAGTCTTCCTGAGATCTAGGGTTGGTACCTGATCTGTGGAAAAGCTCAACTATTGTTCCAATACCTAAAAAAGCTAAGACTGTCATGAGCCAGGTTTGATTACTCTTGTTTTTGGGTATCTTCCAGACCTGCCAACATGTACACATTTTGCGTACCAGGTACGCATTTTGACCTCAAAGTACGCTGGTACGATTTGTCATTCTATCGGTCTTTGTCAGGTGACGTCACACTCGTGAAAACCGAAGTGCATTATGGGTGTCGCCGCCATTTGTGAGGTATCCAAACAATTTCTGTATCAGTGCAGAGTTGTTTTTTCTTTGGCTTCTTTTCATTGAAAAATGGCACAGTTTTGTTGTGTGAAAAGCTGCAATAATATGTCCCACGATAGAAAATGTCAAAAACTTTACTATGAGATTAGATTTAGACGGTCTGATCAGGACTGTCTCAGTCACAACATTTTTGTACATAATATACTGATTCAAGAGCTCAGAGCTGATTGAGATGTACACACAGACACTTAGTAAGGAAAAACAATGCAGTCAGCTGACACTATGGTCCATCAGGATGGAGAAAGTGATCATCTTCACACTGAGAAGATGCAGGAGGCTGGAGGAGATGGTGATCTGCATGTGTAGAAGTAAACCGACTTGATGTACAGGATTTCTGATGTTTGTTTTGGAGATGATGATGTTAATGTACTATACAGGTCTGGCAAACCTGGGAACCTTTATGGCGTTATTACAGAACATTCAGTGAAACTGTGTCATATCTATATGCAAACCTGGAACTTTCAGCTGTATGGGCAGACAGAGATGATTTGTACAGAAATATGTCTCCTTTGTTTAAATGCAGAATAGCAGATTATTGACCGTTTTGAGATTTGAGCACGAACAATAAAGCATGTATAATTATATTTTTCAAAATGTTGTTTGTCTTTTTGTAATCAACATTTCAACAGCCAAATGAAGTATGCAAACCAAATGTTGTACACAGGGTGAGTTCACAGGTATATGCACTTACAGCGTTAACAAGATAATTAATAATATCCACATCTGTAAACCAGATTTAACTTATCCGTGAATGAGGATGGATGCAGTGATGTTATAAAATCATGCCAGAATAAAAAAAAAATATATAAATTTATTACATTTTAAGATATTTTAATCACAAATGAAATGGCTGTATTGGCTTTTGGACAGTTAAACTGAATGAACTTTTGACACTTCAAAATCTTTAAAATAACTTTATTGTAGTAAAATATAATTAAAACCTTTTGGATTCAATAAAAGAGATCTAGTTCCTTGCATACTTTTCATATCTTTGTTTTTATTATTATTAAGGCTTTTGGACCAAAAAAAAAAAAGACCCATAACGTCATTGAATCAGACAACACAGGTAGATGGAGGACAATAACTTATAAATTATTTTGGTTCTAAAGGTATAATATACCAGAATGTACTATAATAAAATACACTATTAAATTCTACATACATTTATGATGATGAATTGTTTATTGTGATATACATTGGTTTGCGTAAAGAAAAAATGCACGAAAAAGGGGTAGTACATAGTTCAAACTTCTAAACACTAAACCATCCTTAATCAGGCACTTATGATATAGTTAACACGATATCATCATCATTATCGTTCATTATCAATCATTATTTATATTCAGTCCTTCGTTCAGAATATAAAATAAATCCTGCACCCAGCCATTAGTGAAATGTATGTGGGCTTCGAGGGATTCATAGTTTTTAAATTGATCACTAGTATATGCGTTTATACCATAAACAAGATCGTTAACCATATTTAAGTATAATGATTTAGGTAGCAATGCCGGGTCAGCACCACTCCAACTTACTGCAGTCAGTTCGTACAGATCTATGTTATGAATGACAATTTCTCCAAATAACGGTCCCTGGTGTGGTGTAAAAATAAGCAACCGGGCAAGAAATGTAGTGAACAACTCTCTGTTTACTCTTACTCTCCAATCTTCTCTTATCACACACAAACTAGGCAGAACCAATCATGCATAACAATCAGACATGCATTGTGATCACAGAACAGTCTCTCTTTTCATAAACAGTGCTTTTCCACCCTCTAGTGGACACAACATTTCCCCCCCTCTCCGCCCCTCCATCCCTCCCATGATCTCTCTAAACATGGAAGGTCGCAACAAAGTCTTTCAAGTGACATGGCCGGAATCTGGAACGCACCGGTCGTGGGAAGGAAAAGTCCTGACATTGGCCTGAAGGGCCCGGAGACTGTGGGGCCTGTGAAGTTAAGGGCAAGGTAAGGGATAGAGGGGGTGGACGCAAAGAGGTGTCTAAGTCTTGCCTGCCAACTTGAGGTGTTGCAGTTCCCTGTTCCAGTGGGAGGAAGGTATGTGGCAGATTTCCACTGTTTTGTGGGCAGACTCGGGTAGGTGCAGCTACTTTACAAAGACGAGTAGCGTGCCATCGGGTACCATCCTCCAGGAGATAAGATGCCCTGCCAATCTGACGAGTAACCAACAAGGGGGTAGACCAGAACGAGGCCAGTTTATTCCTCCTGTGTGGTTTGCGAACTCTCACCCAGTCTTGAACTGCAATATCTGGTTCTTTGACACGTCTGAGTCTGTCAAATCTTTGTTTCATTCGGCGCTGCTGGCGGGTGACGTGAGTTTTAACCCCGGGGGGGGGGGGGGGTCCCTTGGGTGTGGCGGGGCGGAGTCTGTCCAGTGGCAAAGTGAGTTCCCTGCCCAACATTAGGAAGGCAGGTGAGACCCCAGTGGTACTATGCTGTGAGGCCCGGTAGTGTAGCAATGTCAGACGAATGGCTTGGTTGAAAGAACACCCTTGTGCCAGGTGTGCCCTAAGGCCATTTTTCAAGGACTGGTGGAAACGTTCCACTCCCCCATTGGCCTGGGGGTGGTAAAGGGTAGTGCGGATGTGTTGGATACCTTTGTTCTCCAGGTAAGAGGAGAAGTCCACTGAGATGAACTGAGGGCCGTTATCCATTGTAATCGTTTGTGGAAGGCCCCAACGGGAGAACAGCGAGTCCAGAAAGTTCACAATGACCTGAGTGGTGACTGAACTGGTGGTGATTAGTTCTGGCCATTTGGAATGCAAATCATATGCTACCACCAGATATCGCTGGTTGTGGGGAACCCCATGAAATTCACCACAGATATCCATCTGCAGGTGTTGCCAAGGACGAGTAGGCCAGGTCAGGGGTCGGAGGGGCGGGGGAGATGGGTTGCCCGTTTTTCCACTCACGAGACAGGCTGAACAGTCTTTAACTAAAAGTTCGATTTCTCTGTCTATGCCAGACCACCAGACTCTATCCCGGCAACGCTGTTTGAGCTTCACTATTCCCAGGTGCCCCTCGTGCGCCATTTCGAGCACACGCGCCCGAAGGGGCCCTGGGACCACAGTCATGTGTCATTCAGCCTTCTTCTGAGGGGGGGGAAGGGGCCTTGTAGAGAGCAGTGTTTTTTGAGCTCCTGTAGTGATACCACGCACTGCAGAGGTGTGTGTAGAAGCTGGATGATGTCTGTGTCGGGCCTAAAGTCTTCTGTTATTTCTGGAGCTGGGACAGAGCGAGACAGAAGGTCAGCCACTACGTTTTCACGACCTGGAGTGAACTGAAGGCTGTAATTATACTGACGGAGCCGGTCATACCAGCGATGTAGTCTCAGTGGTCTGTGACCTGTTCCTGACGTTGCCAACAGTGTCACTAAGGCATGATGATCTGTCCTCAGAGTGAAATGGCGGCCATACAAGTAAAGGTGCCATCTTTCGCATGCCCATAGGCATGACAGCGCTTCCCGTTCACCCACTGAGTATCGTTGCTCTGTTGGGTTAAGGGCCCGAGAGGCAAAGGCTATAGGCTTTTCAACGCCCTCCTGTACCTGTGACAATACAGCTCCGATGGCTGTGGCGGATGCATCGCAGGTGACCATGGTTTTACAGGAGGTGCTAAAGTGTGAAAGTATAGGAGGTGAAGTGAGTTGGGCCTTGAGAGCGCGCACAGCCTCCGTACATGCCTGCGTCCATACCCAAGGCTCATCTTTCCGGAGTAGTTGCCGCAGTGGGGCAGTAGTGGCCGAATACTGTGGCAGAAACTTTAAGTAGTAGCCCGTCATCCCTAGAAAGGAAGCCACCTGGGCAGGTGAGGTCGGTTCGGGGATGATGGACTGAATGGCCTCCACATTAGACTGGAGTGGGGAAATGCCCTGTGCTGACAACTTGAACCCCACAAACTCGATGACGGGTACAGCAAAAAGACATTTTTCGCCATATAAAGTTAGCCTGTGCTTACTGAGTGCATCAAAAACCCTGTTGAGGCGTTCATCATGGGTGTGCGGTGTGGGCCCATGCACGACAATGTCGTCAAGGTAGATGACGACGCCCGGGGTATTCCCGCTAGCACAGAGGTCATGACCTTTTGGAAACAGGAAGGGGCGGAGCTGAGGCCAAAAGGCATCCTAGTATAACGAAAAACTCCCTCATGTGTCACAAAAGTCGTCAGATTCCTGCTGTCAGCATGGAGGGGCACCTGCAGATAGCCTTCTCTAAGGTCCAGCTTAGAAAACACTGTGGAGCCATAGAATTGAGCCGTGAGTTCCTCCGTCGTTGGTAGTGGGTACTTATCTGGAATGACTGCCTTATTGACTTGCCGCAAGTCCACGCAGATGCGCAGAGCACCAGATTTTTTAGTGGCCACCACCAGGTTTGAGACCCAGGGCGACGCATCCACATGCTCAATGATGCCTGCTCGCAGCAGGCGCTGTAGTTCCGTTGAGACCCCCTCACGCAGGGCCAGGGGAATACGGCGTAGTGGCTGAATTACAGGGCTGACAGCATGGTCAATGAGAGGCTGGTGCATAAATGAGGTGAGACAGCCCAGCCCATCAAACAGGGTCGGCCGCTGTTGCTGCCATGTTGCGGTCACAGCCAGGATAGCAGCCCCCTCCATATCCACTAGGGCAAACCCCAGCGCGGTGAACAAGTCTAGTCCCATTAAATTTGCTCCTTTACAGGCCACTTGGAAGATGAATGAGGGCAATGTCTTCGCACCGTAACGCACAGTCAATTTAAGTGAGCCCAGCAGCTCGATTTTGGAATCACCATATACCCGCACAAGGCCGTAGAAGGTGGGGCTAGGGGAAACACGCTGAAGAACTGACTATAAGTGCTTGCATTGAGCAGGGACACACTGGCCCCTGTATCCAAAAGCAGTGGAACACTCACATCATTCAGGGCCACGGTGCATGATCTGAATGGCACAAGACCTGAAGTTACATTGTGGATGATGGCAGGTGGGGACTGACTAGTGCGCGTATGTGATTTAGTTGGAGCTGAACGGCAGACACTAGCAAAATGATTTTGTTTTCCACAATTATGGCATGTCTGGCCCTGGGCTGGACAATTTTGGGCTCTGGTGAAATGAGAACGAGATCCACAATTAGCACAGGGCTGTTGTTGTTGGTGTGGTCGACGACGCTGTTGCTGCATGAGTTGCATTACTGAGTCAGGGGCATCTGCAGCCGCTTCTGCACCCCGGTCGGATGGCTGCTGGGCTGGTCCAGTTGTTTCCATAAATGTCAGTTGGCTGTGAGTTGACTTATTTTGATTTGTGAGAGTAGCCACACATTCAGCAGCGCTTTCCACTTAAAATGCTACAGCAATTGCCCTAGATAATGTCAAGTCATCCGGCTGTAACAGCAGGGTTTCTCTAATTTTATTATCACTTGTGTGTTCAATCAGCTGATCGCGGATCATTTCATCGCGCAGCCCTCCGAATTTACAAGAATTCGCTAGCCCTCTCAGATTGGCCACATACTGATGCACGGACTCACTAGGAAGTTGATGGCGCCGGCGGAATATGAACCGCCGCAGCAGAACGCTCTGTGGAGCGGCGAAATGTTCATTCAGGGCCGTTACAGACTGTTCATAAGTATTTTCACCAGTGTCGCTGATTGTTCCGAGCACTCGCTGTCCTTCCGCCCCCAGGCAGTGTTGGAGAAGGGCTTTTTTTCGGGCCGCACTCACCTCTGTGAGGCCAGCCGCGATGAGATATGTCTCAAAAGACTGCAGCCAACGGGGCCACGGAATCGGAGGTTCGCCTGGAAGAGCGAGGAAGGGCGGCGGTGGTGGTAGTGAAAAATCAGCCATCCTCGTCGCCAAAATGTGGTGTAAAATAAGCAACCGGGCAAGAAATGTAGTGAACAACTCTCTGTTTACTCTTACTCTCCAATCTTCTCTTATCACACACAAACTAGGCAGAACCAATCATGCATAACAATCAGACATGCATTGTGATCACAGAACAGTCTCTCTTTTCATAAACAGTGCTTTTCCACCCTCTAGTGGACACAACACCTGGCATCTTTGGTGAGTTTATCGCGATATGAATTTTTCACAGTTTACTTGTGCTTCTTCATTTTTGCGAGTTATTTACTTGTTATCTCTACTCTTGTAATCTCTTTCATTCTCAGAGTCAGCAGGGATACCACAAATATGGCGCCGTGGTGACGTCACACACAACAAAATCACGTGTCTGACAAAGACCGATACTACGCAAAAACCTGGTGACTCCTCTGTGCACGCCTAGTACTCAAATCCAGCAAAAGAGTTCGACCAATCTGAGCGCTGGGTTCATTTCCCTAAATAGCAAGAGGGGATGATTGACAAATGCGTACAGCCTATCAATAAAAAGAGACTGCAAATCGACAGCAATACAAAATCCCGCTTGATCCCTCCTTCCACTCCCGCGGCCGCCGTCTGTGACTGAATTCTCAAGCGAGGGACAATACAGCAGTCATGGTACTTCTGACACCTTAAGGTAAACGAGTATAAAATGTACAAGTAATGTTGAACAACAAATCTAAATAAAATTGAAATCGCTGATTATGAAAATGTAGTGATGTGTGACTGACTGACAAGCGCGAGTCTTGAGAAACAGGCGTTTATTTATTTATTCTCAGTGTTGAGAAACATATATAGCCTACATGTGTTGCGTTATTGTGTTAATTCTAACTAAAGTAACTAATTATGTTACATAGCCTACTTATTTTGTATGAAAACTAACACATTACTTACTTATGCATTTAACATGACCGTTGTCTCAATGCTGCGCGAGCCCTCTCTCATAAACACAAACGCGTGCGCGCACAGAGAGGTAAAATGAAAATTGCCGTGTTTGGTTTAAAATTTGTTCTTGCTTGTGTTATTTTTTTTGTCAGAAAAGATTTTAACTATCCACCCGTGTTTTTAAGATTCGGTAAATGACGGACGCTTTAGTTATCACAACCCCTCGTTATGACTAACTTCTTGATATTCTTGAATACTCGATGCGTTTGCTCTTATTGGTCCTTTCTATTCATTGTCAACTGTTTCTATAAATGTTTGTATTGGCTAACCTTTTATTCAGCTAATGTTTGTCTTGTTTATAATTCAAAGACAGCACGCTACAAATAGAAACCCTTTTTTCTGTGGGATTTAGTATCATATTTGGATATTGGAATAATAAATTAAGTATTTTAAATGAATCACATGTAAACTCAATGTTTACTATTTTCTAAGGGTTTCTTAATTGTAGACTAGTTTTCATTACAAAACCTGTATGAACGACTCAACTGTCAGGTTAGTTGTATGTAAATATAGCCTTCTTGAAATTGCAAACAAAAAAATTTTGTCCATATTAAATATATGAATGTGATTTACTTGTGGTTTGTATAAGCACACATTATGCAATGCAAGATTAATCATGAATTTAAAAAATGCTTTTGAGCAGGTGTAGTAAAATTTTTAATTGTGTCAAATTAAAAAAACTTTAACAGTCAAAATTAAAGAAGATGGGTTTGTGTGCTTTGTGTATTGTATTATCAAAAATGTAAAAAAATGTGAGTGTGACAAGCTCTCGCTCTTAATACTTGACGCTATTTGTGTGTGTGTGTGTGTGTGTGTGTGTGTGTTTAGCATCTACCCGTAAATGATGAAATGTATTTAAGTGTTTTTATTCTTAGGGATTTGTCAGTAACAGTTTTGTTAGTTTCTGGATTGGTCTGACTGACAGTGATGTGGAGGGCAGATGGAAATGGGTTGATGGCAGCACACTGACCTCTGGGTAAGAAATCACTGAATTAAACTGATTATTCTCTAATAAATGATCATATCTCACAGTCAGTATCATATCACACAGGAAGCAGCACTGAACATCTAATGCTGATCTGTTCTTTCAGGTTCTGGAGGTCTGGACAGCCTAATAGTCACAGTGATGATGAAGACTGTGCTTTTACTTATTCATCAGGATGGTTTGATAATCCATGTAATGATGCATTTAGATGGATCTGTGAGAAGAATATATTTAAATGACACATTTCAATAAATATGTGAGCATAATGCATTATGAACACAAGCAACTCATAATAATGTAATAAAGAAAAATGTAATTACTGCACATAATGTAATGAGTGTTACATTACTAATAGCTTAAAACAAAAAAACTATTCATCTACAAAAAAAATGAAAAGCATCTCTACAGAGAATCATATCACTAAAATTATAAATAGTTTTGCAGAAAATTAACATTTTTATCACAATCATTATAATTTTTATTTCTCAAAAATTATTACAAATGCATAATTACATAGTTAGAAAGCAGACGCTTTATTTTATTAATTTAGTGCATAAAACCTAAACTCACAGACAAGGCTTAAGCTAGTCTCAGACTAAAATGCATGTTTGATCTGTTTTAACTGAAATAACATGTACTGACAGATCTTAAAATATTTCAGTGTCATTGTTTTGTCTCAAGATTCACACCAGTAATGTGTTTTTCTAGTGAAAGTTTATAAAAGTACTTAAATGCCTTAATTAAACTAAGGCTTAATCCTGGTTTAGACTAAACCCTATCTGTGAAACCAAAATGTGTTTGTGGGTCAAATCAACTCAAAATGATGGAGCACATCATGACCATAAAGTTAATAAAGTCTTTATGAAATTGTTGAGTTCACAATGCAGCCTAATAAGTCGACTTTTCTTTTAATGTAATATTTTGATTACTCTTTATTTTAAGATGTCTTAGAGTGAAATTATAAATACTGATATAAATACATTTAAATACTGAGTAATATCAATAACAACATGTACTTACTACATGATTAGGAATATAGTTTGGTTTTGGGTTAGTTTCATGAATGATTTAATTATGCACAATTTACTGTTATAGTACTGTAAAATAAAGTATTACTGCTAGTTTTACATTAAACTATTATTACAATTGTGCTGAAATGTATTATTAATATCAAATATTACCGTATGAACTGTCATTACATTAAAAGTTGCTATAGTGTGTTCATAATATAATCAATTTCTCCTACAAAACCCTGACATTATGTGAAAAAATTATTACATTGAAAAATCACGATACATGAGCTCAAGATTTGTTTATACATGACTACATTTAGGCAAGGCAATTTATTTGTATAGCACATTTCATACACAATGGTAATTCAAAGTGCTTTACATAAGAAGAATAATAAAATAGAACATAAGGAATAGAAATAACAGTAAAAACAGAGAATTTTGCTATCTGGATGGATGAGCTAGGAAGTCTCAGGGAGTTTTGTTGTGTTGTTGTTGTTGTTGTTGTTGTCCGTCAGAGTGGATCTAAATGGATCTATCCATCAGAGCAGATCTGAATGGATCTTCCTCACACGACAGGACTGCTACCTGTTAAGGCACTTCAAACTGATAAACAAAGTTTTCAATCTCCCCTTTTGCCAAGACACAGCTCTAATCCCCCTTCCGAGATATCTTATCTATGCAACGCAGTTCAAATTTCCCCTTTGGAAATTTCCCCTTGGAAAATGTCCTGACTGTAATCCGAGATATCTTAACCATGCACTACAGCTCAAATTTCCCCATGGTTTGTACCAAATTTTAACCTAATCACAAATGCTTTCTTCCTAATTCTCCCAGCTCTTTCAACCATACAGCAATATTTAAAATGCATTAAAAGTCAGAACAGCAAGATGATACATAAAAGATATAAAATACATTAAAAATGAAATAAAAACAGGAAAGGAATTAAAAGAATAAAAAGATAATACGTATAAAATAGAATGCAAACAGTTCGGACATTGCACAGTGCTCAATCAGCAAATGCATAGATAAAAAGATTTTTTTTGAGTTTTGAGTCTGGATTTGAATGTGGCTACTGTTGGAGCACACCTGATCTCTTCTGGAAGCTGGTTCCAGCTGCGGCTGGCGTAACAGCTAAAAGCAGACTCTCCTTGCTTTGAGTGAACCCTTGGTATTTCTAAATGACTTGATCCTGATGATCTGAGTGATCTGTTAGGTTTATATTCTATGAGCATATCTGCAATATATTGAGGTCCTAGGCCATTGATTCATTTATAAACAAGTAACAGTACTTTAAAATCAATTCTAAATGCAACTGGAAGCCAGTGCAAGGACCTGAGGACAGGTGTGATGTGTTCATGTTTTCTGGTTCTGCTCAGAATCCTGGAAGCAGCGTTCTGTACGAGCTGCAGCTGTCTTATGGTCTTTTTGGGAAGACCAGTGAGGAGCCCATTACAATAATCCACCCTGCTGGTGATGAAAGCATAAACAAGTTTCTCTAAGGCCCAATCCCAATTCTATTTTATACCCCTTCTCCTTGCCCCTTGAAACAGAGTGTCAAGGGGTAGGGCTGAAAATATTCCCCTAAGAAATGGGACATCACTACTAGACCGTTACACGTCATCATAAGTCGTCGCTAGCTCCTACGTCATAGATGCGCCGATGTTTATCACACACTTCTAAGATGCCATCGATAGCTGTAGTGATCTCTGTTGCTTGGGCGACAGCTATTTTTACTATTATTGCACATATCTCACAGTAATCAGGCACAAGCAACATAAACGTTTAACAGATGACTCACCTCGCTTGCTCGGTCGGCCATGTTGGAAATTTATCATACCCCTTCGTCTGAAGTGTGGTCCCGAAAAATCTTCGTTTGGAGGGCTATCTGGCCCTTCCCCCTTCCCCTTCCCCTCCAACCAAATGAGAATTGGGACACCCCTACCCCTTCACGTGAACGCGCGAAACAAAGGGGAAGGGGAAAGGGGAAGGGTTAAGGGGTAGAATTGGGATTGGGCCTAAGTCTTGACTGGAGACAAAGCATCTAATTCTTGCAATATTTTTGAGATGATAATATGCTGATTTAGTTACTGTCTTTACATGGCTACTGAAACTCAGGTCTGACTCCAAAATCACACCAAGATTCCTGACTTGATTTTTAGTTGTTTGACCCCTAGAGTGAAGGTACGTGTTCACTTTGAGAACTTCATCTTGTTTCCAAACGCAATGACTTCAGTTTTGTCTTTGTTTAACTGAAGGAAGTTTAGGCACATCCAATTTTTAATTTCATCAATGCACTGGCACAGGGAGTCAATGGGGCTGTAGTCGTTAGGTGATAGGGCTAGGTATTTATGAAGAATTTATTACATTAATGATGTAATACTTGTTACATTATGTGCATTTATTACATTATGCTTTATTATAATTTAAGTACAACTCCTAAATCACAATTATTGATTTAACAAAATCATGTTACTGTTTGAAAGGCACTTTTCTTTATTATGCTCTTCTGTAATAAATAAATGTAATATTAAAGCTTTAAAACTTAATTATCACAACACAAACTTTTATGTATTCAAATATGTCAAATCAAATCAATGAAATCAAAATTCATCATTGATATCAGAAATCAGATATAAAAGTGTGTATGACTTTAATCTTTGCTACAATCAGTGATTTGACAGGAATTTCATGTGATTAGTTACTATTTCACCCCTACATCTTCTGAGTATTTTCCCATGTAATTTAGTTATGTCTACATGGCCACAAATTACAGTATTTTTCATCCTTCCAGAAACATCAGTTTTGAAAAGTTTGGCCATCACATTTTGAACAATCAAACAGTGACAGTTTCCAGGTATAATTATTAAACTTATGTTAGTTCAAGCACCTGTGTGACATTCTGTGTGTTGAGCTGAACTTCCTGTACCTGAACACAGGGCCGCATTAACAGTAGACGGGGCTGAAGCTCCAGAGCCCGAGCAAGAGAGGAAGCCTGTGGTTAGGGCTGTCATGATATCTGCAATATTGTAATATCATGATAATGACAAGCCAACCGCTGACGAATCCAAGCAACTGCCACAACCTCAATGTTCATGTTTTTTCTTTTCATAAGGCTGTATCCTTCTTGTTTTACACTTAATACATGTGTAGCAAATGAGCTCAAAAGGGAAATATGAATAATTAATTATAAATATTTGAATCAGTTAATATAATTAACTTGATGTAGCTGAATTAATATCACAGTCAATTAATCTGTTCATCCAGCGAACACTCAGTATTGATCATCTATCAAAAGAATATTCTTCCTGGCCACAGAAAAACTGAGAATGATTATTATTGATATTCTGAAGATTTATATTTTTATTAGAAATATTAAGGATAATCACAAATGCTTTGTTCATATAATCTAGCAGTACAGTTGAGGTCAAGTTTACATAAACTTTGCAGAATGTTAATAACTTTAACAAAATAATAGGAGAAAATTGCCTGTTTTTATTTAGTGTTTCCCTGAACAAGCTATTTCACATCACAGATGTTTACATATAGTCCACAAGACACAATAATAGATGAATTTACACAAAATTAACCCATTCAAAGGTGTACATTTACTTGAATCTCAATACTGTGTGGTGTTTCCTGCAGAGAGATTGGGACGATTCGAAGGGCACTGGTCAGTCAGGGGGTCCATTCAATGTATTTTGTATTAAAGCAAGAGTTCAGAACTGTCAATCTGATTTATGAGGTCCAACAACACCTGATGAACGTGTCTATCATTGTTTGTCGGCGTCTGTCTGTGGTGTGAATTGCCTTTAGGTGCTTCACTATCCAGACAGTCCATTTTCGGCTCAGATCAGAGCATGTGTGGAACAGCACTTTACTGAACTGCACCAAACACTTTATATACAGAAAGACGGTGCACTCAATGTCAAGAAACCAGCAAAAACACTCTAGAAACCAGATCGAAAACCTTTCTCTTTATTACTTCTGTTAACGGTTAACATCAGTAGGTGTTATTCATGACTGTCTTCCAATTAAATGAATATATATATATATATATATATATATATATATATATATATATATATATAAAAATATTTTCAGTAACTCTTGAAGTTCCTCAATGCATAAATACTTGAAGTATTTCCACAGAACAGTTCCTAGTGGATAAACAAAGAGAATAATATCATGTTTGTAATTCTACATAAAGTGTTTGTGTGAAGATCAGGAGCTCCAGAGCAGCTGCAGTGTGTTTGGTGCTGCTGTGTGTTCTTCTGCTGACTGCAGTCATAGTGCTGTGTGTCCACATCCATACAAAGAGCTCAAACTACACAGCAGAGACACACCAGCTACTAACTAGTATTCCTAGGTGTTTGAATGTCAAGTGTAATTCTAGTGCACATATTCACAGCATGGAAAGAGTTTATAGTACAAAATAAATTCAGTCACACTTTATTTCAATTTTCCACTTTACACTTTCTACTGACTACAAGTAACTTTACAACTACATGTCAGTTTATTCTCCTAATCCAGACCCCAACTCTACCCTAACAGTTAACAATGTAAAATGTAAAGAATGAACAAATGTTTCCTCTTTCTAGGATAATTAATAATACATTTTCACAGATGAATGAGACAAGTTAAAAAGTTGCTAATAGTTAAACTGGTTGTGTTTACAGATGGATGGATTTACTATCAATCCAGTCTTTACTTCATTTCCTCTGAGAAGAGGAACTGGGCTGAGAGCAGAAGATACTGTACAGAGAGAGGAGCAGATCTGATCATCATAAACAACAGAGAGGAACAAGTGAGTGAAATATTGTGTGCGCATGTTTAGCTGCTACTCATAAATGCTGAAATATATCTATGTGTTATTATTCCTAGGAATTTGTCAGAGACGGGTTTGTTAGTTTCTGGATTGGTCTGACTGACAGTGATGTGGAGGGCAGATGGAAATGGGCTGATGGCACCAACATGACCTCTGGGTAAGAAATCACTTAACTGAACTGATTATTCTCTAATAAATGATCATATCTCACAGTCAGTATCATATCACACAGAAAGCAGCACTGAACATCTAATGCTGATCTGTTCTTTCAGGTTCTGGGCATATCATTGGCAATGAAGACTGTGCTTATTTAACTTATTCACCAGGATGGAATGATTATCCATGTTATGGAGCATTTAGATGGATCTGTGAGAAGACTATTTTTAAATGACATTTCAATAAATATGTGAGCAGAATGCATTTGTTACGTATCGTCTGTTTGTGACCTAGTTTTCCCCATTCAGTTAATTAGTCATGCCTGTTAGATTTTGCTGTATTTGGCCGTGCAGTCGTTTGGGTGGCTCGCCAATGTATTAGATTTCTCTAATACATAAAATAAGTAAGCTTGACCAGAGTTCTTGTGGGGAGAAGATTTTATTGAAGGTAGTAGTGTAGCACAGTTCTTCAGCAGTGATGTCAGCGTGTCAGCCTTCAAAACATCTTAACCCAAAGTTCTGTCTGTGGGACAGAACTTTATACATGACATCAAAAGGGCTACAAACAATAGAACACTGTTAGGACCTCCCACAGGAGATCGATCTACCCTGCGATCTACTCTGAGCAATGCTGTTTGTTTGTCATTCACACCCATCAGTTTCTGTGGGCCATACGTCTGTATGGGCCATTTGGTTCACACCTTTACAAACACAGAGTTGATTGCATCTGAGGCACAGTCACAATGTAAATGCATCTAACTAAAGATAATGAAAATACACATAATCTTTCATGCCCATAACCTGTGTCCTGTTAATCACCTTGTTAAGGTCCTTTGTTTGCTTCTTGTATTTAAACCCTGTGTTCACCCTCATTCCTCGTCCGTTCTCATCCTTCTATAGTGTGTGTAACCCTTACATGTTATCATTAAAGCCTATATTCATCTCATCTTCTTCGTTTGCCTGGTGTTTGATACCTATTGTGACAGAAGAACGGACCAATACCGAAATGGACTTACCGGCTGTCCAGCTGTTATACCTAGACCAGGAGCAGCAGTCCCTCGAGATCCACACCCAAAGATTTTTAGATCTGGCGTACCTTACCAACTTCCCGGACGAAACAGTGTTTTTTTCTACACAGGCCTCAACGCTAAAACAAGGGCTTGTCTGCCCAGTGTGGGACCTCGGGGGAATTTCGCCGAGTACGTGGAGTGGGTGCTGGTGAACTATGATTCTCCATTCACCATCGACATCGCTGAAGAAGTCACCAGCCCCGCTCCTCATCCAGAGTTCAGCCTGCCTTCACCTAGCAACACGGACAACAAGCCAGAGCCCACCGCAGATGGAGGTAATAAACCTGCCGCGAGGAACGAGCCGGAGCGGACAAGTGGGACCGAGCATTCCATCGCCTCTAAACTGGAGTCCCGGAACAATCCTTGTAGATTCTTCTGTTTTCAAGCATTTTTTGCATATTTGAACCCTTTCCAGCAGTGACTGAATGAATTTGAGATCCATCTTTTCACACTGAAGGCAATTGAGGGACTCAAACACAACTATTAAAAGAGGTTCAAACATTCACTGATGCTCCAGAAGGAAACATGATGCATTAAGAGCAGGGGAGTGAAAACTTTTTGAATTTGAAGATCAAGGTAAATTGTACTGGAGTCCCGAAGACGGACGTCTGATCAGGTGTGTGAGCCGGCAACAATGTGAGCCATTGTGGGAGTCCTCGCGGAGTTCGAGGGGATGGAGTGGAGCCCCGCCCACATTCCCACCACAGAGGGTGAGCAAGCGCTGGACAGTTTGTTTGTTTTGTTTTTTTTTACGAGGACTGTATTGTAGAGGAGGATTCCCTGTGTCTCCTTTCCCCCGCTGGTTCCGTCCAGCCCAGAACTGTCCGTCTCCCCGCTGGTTCCACCCAGCCTAGAACTGTCCATTTCCCCGCTTGTTCCGTCCAGCCCTGTGTCTCCTGTGTTCCCTCCCCGCCTCCCTCCCCCGCCTCCTCTCCTGCTGCCAGCCAGTTCCTCTGCCCAGTCGCCGCTGTCTCACGCTGGCACCTCACTTTCTCCTCTAGCAGCCCTCTGTGGTGTGGATCCACCTCGGGCCAGCCGTTCAACAGCGCCGTCTAGATGCCTGGACCCCTTAGCTCCGCCTCTTGCCTCCAACCTAGTCTCTCTACCTCGGCTCGTCGTCAAGACTCCTCCGCCATAAGTCCCTTGTTTGTCCTGAGCAGTTAAACTGAGCTCTGTTCTTCAGAAAAATCCTTGTAGATTCTTCTGTTTTCAAGTATTTTTTGCATATTTTAACCCTTTCCAGCAGTGACTGAATGATTTTGAGATCCATCTTTTCACACTGAAGGCAATTGAGGGACTCAAACACAACTATTAAAAAAGGTTCAAACATTCACTGATGCTCCAGAAGGAAACATGATGCTTTAAGAGCAGGGGGTGAAAACTTTTTGAATTTGAAGATCAAGGTAAATTGTACTTAATTTGTCTTCAGGGAAACATGTAAGTACCTTCTGTTGCTTCCAAAGGGCAGTACTAAAATAAATTAATAAATAAACAAAATAAGAACAATTTGGACATCTTCATCCTGTTCAAAGGTTTTCACCCCCCGTCCTGCCTTACTAAATTGGTTTGTTTTGCCTCTTTGTTATTTCCAACACACAAAAACAAAAACAGGAAAGCATGGGTGAGACTGATACGGCGAGATGAAGGTCCTTGTTTAAAAAAAATGTGTGGGAGTGTGTTTGTGTGCAGTATGTGTTTCTAAACTGAGGATGTTTACATCTCATCTCATCTTGAACCTGCTGAAATGTTCCTGTAAATATATTTCCTTTCCAAATGTGCATTTCCCCAGTAACCTGCCACAGTCAGTGCTTGTTCTAAGCACTGTAGAGGAATTTTCATTGCTTATCATGCTTATCACTTGTGTATTATTTAAAACAGCTTGTTCAGTGGAAAATTACTGCTAATGCTGTTCTCTTTTAAGAAACGCTTCTGAAACTAACAAAGGAAGTGAGGCAAAGGTGCAAATGTGTTTGTCTGGACAGCTTGGACTTCAATAGGGCATCTGCTAAGTTTTAGACCCCTCTCTTTTTTCAGTTTTTATGATCCTAATATGGTAACGTGTTATGATTGGTTTGGGGTAACAAGGAACAATAAGGGGCGTATATAAGACAGCCGCTCTGGGTGAGGGTGTTCTTCTCTCTAGAACTGTGTAGAAATCTTCTTTAAACAACCTTCTTACAAGAATGAAATTAACAAAGACATTTCCTGAGTGTTTGTTTCATTACATTCTCACCACTGAAGAAATAAAGAAATTTTCCACAACAACGCTGAAATCAAAATCAGCAATTCTTATTTTTTATGGAATATTGCAGTATTTATAAATGATTTATCAATGCACATCACATTTAAAATTGCCCCCATAATCATTAATTAAACTTCCCCTCCCTCCCGTTGGCCTTAGGAAATCAGTGAACAGTGGCCGACATGCATGTAAGTGAGAAAATACAGAAGAATTACGACAAAGTCATTTCAAAGTGCCACACTTCCTGCTGCCAATAGGTGGCGCTATGACTAACTGAATATTGGTATATATATATATATAATATATATATATATAGATGTCTTCGGGCCAGGACTCTTATCACTCATGTGAAGTTTGGGGCAGATCGGACACAGTATGCCTGAGTTACAACAACTTCCTCTTTCATGGCAAAACATCAGATTTTGTCAGTCCACCACGGACAAGCCCTTCAGTGAAAACTCAAGATCTTTGATATTTATCATCGCTAAGGTCTTAAGATTAGACTGATAACATTTGATGTTGATCTGGTTAAATCTCTATGAGGAGTTAATCACAGGCTGCATCCAAAAACTGGAAAATGCCGCCTTCTGAGGACACATTTCAAGGTAGGAAGGCATCAAGGCACGTCCGAATCCAATGTTAGCTTCACTTCCTGTCTCATGTTCCTGTCTTCATCTGATTTTTTGAAGGAAGCATATATGTATCCTTAGCTGCCTTTGATATCCCACAATCCTGTGCTCTCCATTCTGTGACAGTTGAGCTAGAAAAATAAAGATGGCGTCCGAAAGTTGCTTTTGGTCAAAATATGATTTTTGACCAACATATTTCAATTTTGATATCATTTCTATCGAGAAATTACTACTGTAGTAATTAATTATTTGTTTAGTTTTCACCAAAGCTCGCGCTATTTTGCTGTAGATCATTAAACGGTTACGCTGCCTCAGAAGTCTGTCTGAAATCATTTTCGTGAGGTGCCTTCAGCACAAACGCTGTCGTACAAGTCATTCTCTTATAAGGCAGTGAGGCAGCAAGACAGCAAGACAGCTACCTAGGTTTTCGGATGCAGCCACTGTGTAAAACATGTCATTTCCTGTTGCCACAGGTGGCGCTATGACTGTAATTGAATATTGCCATGTAGATGTCTTCAGACCAGGACTCTAATAAATGTGAACATGTGAAGTTTGGGGCAGATCAGATATTGTATGCCAAAGTTACAACAACTTCCTGTTTCGTGGCGAAACATCGAAATTAGTCAGGCCACCACAGACACGGCCTTCAGCGAAAACTCTTATATAGACCATTTACGCAAAAACCGGAAACACGTCAACGAAGCGTAAACCCAGTTCCGGTGTGAGCTTTGTTGGCGGAGAAATGGCAGCTAGAGTGTTTTCGACGAGCCTGAGTTGTCTTCCGAAGTTCACCAGCGCCGATGTGGTGAAGAGTGTGGAGATGCATTCGTCTACTAAAGGGAACAAATTGGACAAGGGATATAAATTCTTCCACGAAGAGTTTATCCACAATTACCAAGGTAAGCTTTAGCCATAGCCGTATCACCGGTTATAACTTTGTTTACGTTAACTGTAAATCTTAGGTGTTGTGAATTTGTAATATAAGGTATAACACATCGCACTGAATATGTTGTGTGTATGTTTAAGTGAGAAGGCATGAGATTAACATAACAACCAGTAATTTGGTGAAGCTGTACTAGGTAAATGTGAAATGTTACTGACATTGTCTTGTAAAGTTGTGTATTTCTCTGTGAGATATCACGTAATGTTTTCTTGTTGCATGCGGTTATAGTATCAAATATACTCCAGGGACAGGTAGTAGTGAGAGGTAGATGCTTCAGGTCAATGAGAAAGAGCGAGGAGCCTCACAAACTGGAGGTTTGAATATAGACAGAATGCCGGTTGGCAAAAGTTACCCGTTCTTTCGTGTTCACTCTTCTTGCTGCGGTTGCGGCACTTTCTTCACTTACTATTATTTTACTGAAAGTAGGGTGACCAGACGTCCTCTTTTTCCCGGACATGTCCGCTTTTTTGATACCTATATAATAAAATAACATTGAACATACATGAAATGTAATCATATTTGCATTATGTACGCAGCTCTGCACACCCATTACTCTCGATGAAATATCTCACAAACTCACTTCACTCCTCTTTTTTACACTTCGGTAAAGTCGCACATTCGGACTTCTGATAAATTCAAACTGGTTTGCGAATTTTAAGCAGCGACATGATATTGACAACCAACCAACTTACAACATTTTTCACAGTCGATCAAAATAGGCCATAGGTCCAATGTAGTGTGATTAACAAGGCTATTGAATACAATGTGCGAATGTACCACTCAAATCTGGTCACCCTACTGAAGTTATAGTTTCATGTTATGTAGCAACATAAGTATGACTTAATTGTAACCTATTTAATCTATTGTGTCTAGATATCACTGGATGCAGAAAGTGCCAACCTGAAAGCTTTCTCCTGCAGTTGTGCGGCTGGTAAAGGATTCTGCAATCACATAGTTGCCATCCTGTACCAGACCGCACATTATTCACAGCTGGGTCTGCAGGCTGTTCCACCCCCCCTGGCCTGCACAAGTGGCTTGCAAAGATGGCACAGGCCAAGAACACAGGTGGGTTTGTGATAAACATGTCATTATGATTTAAGAACCGATGTGTATCTATAACAACTGTAAATTATTATAAAAACACCCCCAGTAGTGACTACAGACTGTAATTGCTTTTTGTCTTTTACTTTTAAGGGAATCCATCCTGAACCGGTTAGTGAGCTGGTGGTGCAAAAGCCCAAAACAGTTGGCAAGGACGGTCTGAGGTCCACACTGTACAAGGCCTATACAGGTGATTAATTTAACTTTTTGTTGCTTTGTGAGAGCAAGTTAAGTTTTTTTTTTTTTAATGTTATGACTAACCAAATTATGGTTACCGCAGATATAATGAATAAAATTTAAATGTAGTTATGCACTCATGTCTAACTTTTCTTTGTGTGACCAATAATCTTGTGTTTCTCTTGTCTAGGACCACTGCCAGATCCATATATGATGGCATCTGGAAGCAAATTAAGCCAGGTGCAGCCCCAACCTCTCATGGCTGTTGTATTGGATGGGGTTTCTGAGATGGAGCTGACGCCATCTAAATTTGGGTCTGTCCCTCGTGGATCCCCCATGTCCTATCACTGTCCACCCAAGAAGTCCAGTGACCTCCTCCTACACCACATGGCTCCAGAATTTCCATCCCTACCTGTGATGCAGCACACTTTTCCCAGGTTGCATTTCGTCCCGACCTTGCATCAGTTAATGCATCTCCAGTCTCTTCAAGTGTCACCGCAGCTGTCCTGCGAGATAGCAAAAGAAACTCAGCAGCAAAATGTCCTGCGTGGACACAGCTACGGCAACCAAGGCTGACTGCTAGTCGTTTTTGGGATGCTTGTTGTAGTAGGGCGTGTCGTGCAGAGCTGGAGTCTGCAGCTATTCAGATGATCAGGCTCCACAAAGCAAACAGCTGCAATGAAGCGTGGTCTACTAGTGGAGCCTGAAGTGCTGGCAAACTATGCTGAACTGTTGCGAGTTAATGTGTTACCAGCCGGGTTCGTCATTCACCCTGACGCACCACATCTCGGGGCCAGTCCAGACGGTCGGGTGTATGACCCTTCAGAGTCGCCTCCTTTTGGCCTGGTTGAGGTGAAGAGCAGCACAAAAACTGATCCATCTCAGGTTGCTCACCTCAAGGTGCAGGAAGGCCACGCCAGTCTGAGGCGTTCACATAAGTACTACTGGCAGGTTCAGGGCCAACTGGCAATCACAGGACTGACATGGTGTGACTTTGTTACCGATACCCTATCAACTTTAACTGTGGAAAGAATTTGGCGTGATGACTCATTCATAGCAGAAATGAAAGAGAAATTGGATATATATTATTATGGCACATACATGAATGCATACCTTGAATTACACTAATCTTGTCTTTACCAATCAGTTTAGCCTTCTGTCTTACTGTTGATAATCTGTAATGTTATTTTTTATTGTAAATGTTTGATGTTATTTGAGTTGTTATTAATCAGTTGATGTTACGCATACCAAAAAATTAAATGATGCACAATTTTGACCAAAATTGTTTTATTTGTTCATCGAATTTTTTTTAGTGAAATCAAAGTCACATTTCAACAGAAAAATATTAAGAATATAACAATTATTTAATTTGATTTTTAAGAATATGTGGGAACACTAAATTATTTACATACTATTTACACATTATACATTATTTACATACCAAACATTAATTCACTCTTCAAAACAAAAAGTCCTGATAATTTGCCAAAACACAGCAGTTAAGCCAGATCTGATTCACACTGCCAATCAGTGTGAGCGGCACGGGAGAGTCCCAGATGTGAAAGGACTTTATCCTACCGATCACTCTTTCTACTATAATTCTGAGGCGGGCAATGGCTTGGGTTTGTTCCGTTTCCTCCTTGCTGAATTGAGCTGAACGCTTAAAAGGTGGAATGATGAGCTTAGATTCAACGTCAGCAAGGAGGTCTTGAATGAGGAACCCTTTGTCCGCCATGACATCGTCTCCTGGCTCCAGCAAGGGAAGGACTCCACTGATCCTGGTGATCTCCTTATCTGAGATGCACCCAGTGTACAGGGGTGAGATGAATGTCACCAAACCATTGGGAGCAACTCCAATTAGCCCTTTCAATGTCGTCCTGTTTTTGTAACTTGAAAATGTTTCTGACTGTAAGGTCAGGGATGAGGCTGTCTCCAGGGCAATTTCTGTGCAGTCCAGTATCACTCTGACATTGGGACAGTACCTCTGGAATTTAAGGGGCATAGTGGACTTAACCTTTTCCCTGCTTATCCAGATGGGAAGTGAGCTCAGCATCATAAAAAGATAATTGGCCCAGGTGATGGTAACCCTGCTAACCCTGGCAATGCTCACATTAAACATGTCAGCAATGAGCTGCTCCTTCATGCCAACAGCAACCCGCATGGAGTACATCAAGAACTCATCTATTAATGGCATGATGCGTGGTGGGCTGGGATCTTCGCAGCCTTCCTCACCTGCCCTCTGTGCTTTGGTCCAGTACACCAGTCTAAGTGCAGATGGTGCAATCGACTCCCAAAAAATAGTAAAAACACTCTCGGATGGAAATTTGGTGTAGAAACGTATTTGGTCGTCCGACGAACAGTATCGGCTGAAGAGAGTAGGGGGTGGTAGACCAGTGTTTTGCAACTTGGCTTCTAAGTCATGGATGTAATCCAAAGCCTCATCCAGAGCACCTGTAAAGATAAAGAAATTAAAAACCAGTCTTAACATATTTATGCTACCTTTCAACACAACACAGTAATCATGTTTTGAAAAGTATTTTAAGTATTTAATTACAAATTACATTTCATTTATTTTTGTTAAGGAAAATACAAATGACAAAATACTCAAAAGTAATTAAATACATGTAATTAAAATAGGGGAGGGCGGGGCACAACCTAACACAGGGCCAGTTGTAACACTTGTTTTAAATACTTCCACACATGCTAGTATGATGAAACTTAGTGTATTTACTAGCTGCCACATCAATAAATTGTTTCATTATTTAAAAAAAAAAAAAATTACATTATTTTATATGAACACTTAATAATTGTATTTTATTGAGAAAATATTTTAAGATTTCTTGTATATTTTTTTATTAGATCAGATTACATTTTAAACTGTTATATGGTCGTGCTATAAAATTAATTTGGGGAAAAAATAAATACTCTAAACCCAAAGTAGGTTTACAAAAATGGAGAAAGTCAAAAAGCGTTAGGTTGTGCCCCGCTCTCCCCTACTGCCCATCTCTGGCCCCTTACAGCTAGACAGCATGAGACTATGTTACAGATGTAGGCTAACGTTAGTTGAATTTCGTGAACAGCTTATATTATAAACATTAATTTGTTCAGGTAGAAGTGCATTTATCCAATAACGGTACACATAACGTTAGTTGACTAGCGTTAACTAAACACATTATGAACAATCTTACCTGCAGGTGGGTGTGTCACGTAGTCGTGATCCATCCTTACTGCCTTAGCCACCATGTCGCTATCTTCACAGCATAGCTGTACAGACTGACGTTTGAAGGTTCTGTCATATACTGACTCCCTTCTCAAAGGAGCAGTAAAGTTGTTCCAAGGGAATAGGCTCGGGACAACACCACTCTTCAGGCGACGAACGACACAGCCACCACTGTAATCATCCGGAGCGAAGTGCCGGCTGCAGACATAGGTGCTACCTGTTTTTACATTAAAACTATGCCCTTCCTCTCTTCGGATCGCCTGTATCCATTTGGGTTTCAGGTTTGGATCCACAGGAAAAGAATGAAATGAAAGGTAGGGCTGTTTTTGGTTGGAACACGAACAGCCTGGAACACAACAGAAACTGCGACTCTTCGACTCTGCCATTTTTCGTATCTGCCGCTATGATAACAGGAAGTTCTACTACACTTCATTGACGTATTTCCGTTCGAAAAATGCGGAAGTGCGTAAAAGGTCTATTAGACTGACCAAATATGACATTGATCTGATTAAAGCTCTAGGAGGAGTTTGTTAAAGTACAACGTGTGGAAATGGCAAAAATTGCACACATTTTGCAGAGAAAATTCAAAATATCTCACTTCCTGTTGGTTTTCGTACCGGAGAGACTTTTTTGTAGGGAATGGGCTGTTACATTTGTGTACTGAATTTCATACCTGTACATGAAATACAGCATGAGGGACACTTCATTGAAATTTTGTAGGTGGCACTAGGGCTGGGCGATATATCGCATGCGATTCTCACGCGCATTTCGTCAGTAAAGCCGGTTCCCTGATTACCGCTAAATCGCCATCACCTGCTTTCAAATGGAGCGCCATTTAACAGACAGAGCCGTAGATCACTGATAAGCCACGCAATATCACATTCATATCGCAGATGAATCGCCTTCGATAATGAACGCGATATTTGCGTGGCTTATCAGTGAACTACGGCTCTGTCTGTTAAATGGCGCTCCATTTGAAAGCAGGTGATGGCGATTTAGCTGTAATCAGGGAACCGGCTTTACTGACGAAATGCGCGTGAGAATCGCATGCGATATATCGCCCAGCCCTAGGTGGCACTATTGAGCCATTTTGCCACGCCTAATTCTGAAACCCATAAAAGATGTAAATTATCACCACTTCTGATGCATGTGCAAAGTTTCATATGTTTTTGAGCATGTTTACACCCTCAAAAAAGCGATTCATTTGCCAGAAGCGGAAGAATAAGAAAAAGAAATGGAGCAATTCCAATAGGGTCCTCACACCATCGGGTGCTCAGGCCCTAACTACTGTTTAATGTCAAAGGGTCTGATGTCACGTTTTTGTTTTCACACATTGACCACAAGTTTGTTTGTCACTGGCTTTAAAAAGAAGATGAGTGCTGACTACATCTACAACAAACAAAGAACAAGATCATTTAATGTTTGACAGTTAAAGAGCAGAAATGTCTGATGGTATTTATGAAGATGTGATCAGGACTGAGTCTGAGGGAATGAACACAGACAGAATGGAGCTGACAGTGGAAATCTATGAGAATGCAGAAGAATATGTGAGAGATCATGACTTCAGGACAGAGACAAACACACACCAACCACTTCGGTGTACAGGTAATCACATTCATTACTTTGATCAAATCATCAGAGTCTGCACATGTTCAGTCATCTAATGTCAGACCTGTGCTGTTCAGAAGTGATTGTGTGAAGATCAGAAGAAGCTACAGTGTGTTTGGTTCAGCTTTGTGTTCTTCTGATGCAATTGTAGGATTTAATAACTAACCATTTGTATATAATTTTGGAGAGAGAGAAAAAAAATGATTAAAATGTTTACTCAGCCTGTGTTAGAGGTCTACAAAGAGGACCCGGGACCCGACCCAGGACCTGTACGGGTTCGGGTCTATATTTTAAATGGTCAGACGGGTCCAGGTCGGGTCCAATCTATTACTTCGGTTCCCTGGTCTGTTTAACATTGTGTGTATACCCGAGCCGATCTGATTCAGAGATCATCTGGCTGTGTTGAGAGTCAGTCAACGCTGTGTGTGTGTTTTGTAACTTGCAAAGTATGAGCCTGGAAATAAGGTGAAAAAAACACGAGCGACCCCAGCCATCAGAAGCAGAGCGGGTGGAGTTAATGCAAGCGAACGGTGATCATCGAGTTTTCTTATTCCTATTGTGTGCAACTGTAATGCTCAAAAACTGCTTGTGCAAACTCGCATTTAAATAACATTTTTCATATCATCAACAAAATCTGAGATGAACTATCACATGAATGTTTTCTATGATGCTCAAAATGTGTTTAAAAGCTTATGTTTCAGGTTGCTCCAGCTAATGCACATGTGCAGTCATGCGAGCACACTTTCTTTTTCCTATTTTTATAGTAATATTATGAATGAACCGTCTTCTTATATCTAAAGTTTTGGTCAGACTCGCCTCAGAAAGCACAGAAATGATCGCAAATAAGTAATGCTAATGTCAGCGGCCATGTCACTGAACAAGCAATCATTATTAGTTCAAAAGAGCAAACAGTCAAAGTTATTTTATTATATGAGTTGACTCGAGATACAAAATGCAAAACTGCAGTTGCATTTGTCATCGTGAATAAAACAGCTATTGACCAATCAGAATCTCAAGGACAGGAACTAACTGTTTTATAAAACACAAATATACAATAAGGAATTGAGAAAACATTTATCTTGATGTCTGTCATTTTCAGAAAGTGTTTGTGTGAAGATCAGAAGGTCCAGAGCAGCTGCAGTGTGTTTGGTGCTGCTGTGTGTTCTTCTGCTGACTGCAGTCATAGTGCTGTGTGTCCACATCCATACAAAGAGCTCAAACTACACACCAGAGACACACCAGCTACTAACTAACATCACCAACCTCTCACAAGAGAGAGATGGGCTGAAAATAAAGAGCAAAAACCTGATCAATGAGAGAGACCAGCTAAAATTGGAGAAAAATGATCTTCAGATGAGTCTTGGTAAACTGGGTGAGTTTCTTTTGTCATTTTAGTAGTTGCTACAGAGCAGGAATATAATCTGGTTAGTATTCATAGGTTTTTGAATGTCAAGTGTGTAAGGCTTGATTTTCCTGCTAAACGAAAACTGAGATCAAGCATCCTGCAATAAACCAATAAAGCGTATCTGGAGAGAAGATCTTAAAAGAATAGCATAGGACAACGCCTTGCCCTCAAACATCTACAGTATGCAACCCCCCCCCCCCACCACACACACACACACACAAACTCTTCTTCCTCCTGCCTCAAGTCACTGAAAGTTTATATTCTATGTATAATGTAACTTGTGTATCTATTGTTTTTCCCATTTCATGTTTGGTATCATTTTAAATGTCTCAGTGCGGTTGGTAAAATGGTCTCAATTTCACAGCAGTCACTAGTATTATGAAGAAGATGGAAAACTAAGGAAAATTCTGTCCTCTTTTTGGGTGGTGTCTCTTCTCCTCTCCCCCAAAACAGGTGTTGGTGTAATAAACATTTACAATCCTTTTGTTCTGGTCTGGTATAAAAGGTAAAGAGCAAAGCAGTCATTGGGATCTTCTGCAGGCATGATCCATTTTTACTTGACAAATAAAATGTTATATTTGATTTACTCTGGATTCTTCTGAAATCATTATGACCGGTAGATTATTGGAGTCTGTTATTTCCGTAAATCTGCGTCAGGGCAGGTCAAACTAGAGAGCCCCATGAAAGGAGCATGTGGGCACATCATGGGACTTTTTGAGTTTGTCTGTTATTGACTTAGCAAGTTGCAGTATCATGACTAAGAAAACTGTATTTTTGTATGAACAAGCATGTGGCGGTTCGACTCAAATGCATTAGTAAACTCTGCACCCTCTGACTAAGAATCATAAACTGGCGAATTTATGTCCGTGAGAACGCAGTCGGCCGATGCAAAATTCTCTAAGCGATAATGGGTCCGTAATGAAAGAATAATTGAAAATAAGAGATACCCAGAATAATCAAATATCTAAATTAATACATAACAAATGATTAATTTCTAATTGGAGACACAACCCTTAGAATAAGAATCATTTGAAATTGGAGTCAGATTAAACGAGTGAAAATAAGTGAACTTCACAGAGACGCTGAAAAGGCATACACGCGTTAACCTTCGCCCAACGCCGTCGGATGGGGGGTTCCTTACAAGTGTAATTCTAGTGCACATATTCACAGCATGGAAAGAGTCTGTAGTACAAAATAAATTTGTTAAAGGTGCCCTAGAACGCTTTTTCACCAGATGTAATATAAGTCTAAGGTGTCCCCTGAATGTGTCTGTGAAGTTTCAGCTCAAAATACCCCATAGATCTTTTTTTATTATTCAGCTTTATACCTGCCTATTTTGGGGCATCATTATAAATGCGCCGATTCAGCGTCCCCTTTAAGTGCTCGCGCTCCCCGTCCCCGAGCTAACTACTCTATAATACAAAGTTCTCTATAATACTCTATAATACAAGTTATAATACATTGCATAAACAAAGTTCACACAGCTAATATAACCCTAAAAATGGATCTTTACAAAGTGTTCGTCATGCAGCATGTCTAATCGTGTAAGTATGGTATTTATTTGGATGTTTACATTTGATTCTGAATGAGTTTGATGGTGCTCCATGGCTAAAGCTAACATTACACACTGTTGGAGAGATTTATAAAGAATGAAGTTTTGTTTATGAATTATACAGACTGCAAGTGTTTAATAATGAAAATAGTGACAGTCTTGTCTCCGTGAATACAGTAAAAAACGATGGTAACTTTAACCACATTTAACAGTACATTAGCAACATGCTAACAAAACATTTAGAAAGACAATTTACAAATATCACTAAAAATATCATGATATCATGGATCATGTCAGTTATTATTGCTCCATCTGCCATTTTTCGCTATTGTCCTTGCTTGCTTACCTGCATAAAGTCTGTTGATTCAGCTGTGCACAGATCCAGACGTTAATACTGACTTGTCTAATGCCTTGAACATGAGCTGGCATATGCAAATATTGGGGGCGTACATATTAATGATCCCGACTGTTGCGTCACAGTCGGTGTTATGTTGAGATTTGCCTGTTCTTCAGAGGTCTTTTTCACAAATCAAATTTACATAAGAAGGATGAAACAATGGTGTTTGACACTCACTGTATGTCATTTCCATGTACAGAACTCTAATTATTTAACTATGCCAATGTCAATTCAATTTTTAATTCTAGGGCACCTTTAACACTTTATTTCAATTGTCCACTTTACAAATTCTACTGACTACAAGTGTGACAGAGTGACCTGTCCCTGTTGGTTAGTGCAGCACACACACACACACACACACACACACACACACACACACACACATTCAGCCCAACTTACCTCATCCTCCGTTCCCTGCTGAGGCGATGTGGGTGCACACGCATGCCATTAGCATGCTAGTCTTCTTCATACACGCAAACATATCCACTCCATTTCCATCCCCGTCAGAATCCCCGCATACATGCATACATACCTGGGTTGTCTTTCGTTTCTGTTTCTATGTTTTGTCATGTTATCGTGTTAATACATGCCTGTGTTCTGTGTTTGTCAGCGTCTGTGTTGCCGGTCTTTTGCATTGCTTCTCTACCATCAGTTGGAGTAAATAATAATTGTCCTGGATAAATAGTGCCGGGACCGCTGTGTGTGGACGAGTCGGCGCGAAGCAACCGAAGTCGGCTCGTTCATTGTCTCGTTAATAAGGGGGGATAATGGAAATGTGGCATTATTATTATGTGTTTATTATTATTTATGTCTACATTTGTATTTGTTATTTTGACTAGATTTTGTTTCTATAAATATTTTGTTATTTTATGTGTATATATTTATGTGGTGTTGTGAAAATGTATATACTCACCTGAATACTTACCCACTCATGTTTGTGATGGTTTTACCAAAAGGGGTGGGGCTTGGACTATAAAGAAGAGCCCCAAAGAAGTAAATGTTGTCAGTTAACCTGGTGAATGAGCAAGTGTGGTGCCGTGAGCGATTTATTTGTCATTGAAGTAGTTTGCGTGTATATATTTATATATATATGTATATAATTTTCTCTTTGATTTTTGTTTGTTACTTTTGTATTTGCTTTGTTTGTTTGTCTACTGGGACTGTTTCACCTCTCGAGCTCTGTAAATAAACATCACTTTACACTTTACATCTCTGCGAGTATTGCCATATTTATTTTTTTATTAATTTTTTTCGGGCAAACCCTGTTTCGCCTGACAGCGGGCCTGCGAAGACCCATTGTCCCACAACAAGTAACTTTACAACTACATGTCAACTAACTCTCATTAGAGTATCAGTAGACTGCTTCATATTTGCCAACACTTTATTTTGATGCTCCCCAACAGATATTTTACCAACTATAAGTAAATTTACAACTACATGTCAGTTTATTCTCCTAATCCAGACCCTAACCCTACACTAACAGTCTACTAATACTCTAATGAGAGTTCGCTGACTGCAGTTGCGAAGTTATTATAGTTAGTCAATGTCTAAAGTGAACCATCAAAATAAAGTGAACCATAAATTCAAGTATAAAACCTATTTACAATGTAAAATGTAAAGAACATACAAATGTTTCCTATGGTATTCATTTTAGGACATTATCACACCTCAGTCATACAACAAAAAGGCGTCATGCCTCAGACTAAAAGGCTTCGGTCATCGGACAAAACGGCATCGCACCTCAGACTGAGAGGCTTCAGGTCTCAGGAAAAACAACGTCAGGTGTCAGGTCTCATACAATTAGGCATCGGACAAAACAGCCTCAGACTAAAAGGCATCAGATGAAACAGACTCAGACAAAAAGGCATCAGACTAAAAGTCACCAGTTTTTTTTTGGCTATGTATTTGTATAACTTTCTATTGGCTTTTATCCCATCATAATGCAATCCTTCAGTTATCTTTTTCTTTCTCCCCCTTTTTTATATTTATCTGTAACTACTACAAAATTGATGTAAGGTGTGTGTGCATGCATGTTAATTAAGAAGAATCTATCTACTGATGGTATTCATGTAGTCTATTTATCCCTTAGCAATGTTCTTTATGTTTTTGTTATGATTTATATATTATATATATATATATATATATAATATATAGAAGGTGAAGGTGTAAGCTGTAGGCTATATGATGATATTTTATTCTTAAAGCTTTAATTAAATATTACACTGGTTAGGTTCTATAGAGAAAAGAACATGGCGATTTTCACATTGGTCAGCACTCTGCAGAAAAATAGCAATTATCTGAATTAAAATGTAATCGACAGTAGGTGGCGCTGGAACAGCAGAAATAAAGCCGTTTCCCTGGTTACCTCTGTACACAAAGCAGTTGTGGTTTTAACAACGTGACCCACGTGTGGTTTTACAAATAAAACAAAAAACATGGTTATTGTAGTTCCCTTTCGAAAGGGAACTTCAACTCTGCGCTGATTGCGCAACTATCCAACAACTCCAATCCCTATTGGCCGGCGACAGCCTATGACGTCATACGGCGCGACCCGGACGTATAAAGGGAGCGCCTGGAGAGACAAAAGACATCTCATCGTCTTTCGGTCCTGTTCTGTCTGATTACGACTATAAAAACTCTGGTAGGGTTTTTTTTATATGCCTTACTAACGTTCAAGAGGCTGTGTTTATTCGTGTCCCCGGGTTTGACACTTATATTCACATTTTCTGGGCGTTTTTCTGTCTGGAGAGGAGCGAGCATACACAGTGCTTGAGGGCGCTGTCTGTGTTTGTCTGTTGTTTACTGTGAGCGTCTCCCTTTTCGGGACGCTCCGTTCTCGTTTGACACCCTTCCCGAGGGAAGAGTTGTCTGCATCTGTGCCTTATGGTACTGGCCCCGTTTGCTGAGGCAATACGGTGGCTGCGATCATAGGGCTCGCAGATGAGTTCGTTGGGAAGTTTGAGAAAGTTGTCTCTCTCTCTCTCTCGGCTTCCCTGCGGCTGACGGGGATGACTGGGTGAAGATGACGTTTCTGTTTGACGTCATCGCATCCGGCGCGAGCACTCCTCTGGCTGTTGTGTGTGTGCGGAGCTGCTGTGTGTTTGGGACACGCTTCTCGGCGGGCTGCAGCTGCCGTGAGAGCGCGTTAAGAAAGGGGCCATGCGCGGATGGCTCGACGAGCGGTTCCTTTCTGTCCATTAATGCAGCGGCTTCCATGACTTTCCATTCCCTTCTGATCTCCTCGTTTGAGATCGGGAGGGCATGGAAAAAACCCTAGCCGTCCAGATTTGTATCTGAACCCAGACAGACAGGAGGAGGAAGAAGCAAGAGTGAGTGGGTGATCGATGTAAACACCGTTGCGTTTGTAATCGATTACATAGGGCGATTAATCTATCCGTCCTCTTCTTCTTCCGCCTCTTATATATATATACATATTCAACATATTCATGCTCAGATGCTCTTATGGTCAGACTGATGGCTGGGCCCATAGTGATTATTCATGTCAGCCCACTGTTTCTGTTTGATAGTAAGAGGATCTTTTAGGCTTAAAGAGCCTTGGATTCCATCCTTTTTATGTAAAAAAAAAAAGGAGTATTAGGGACTTTGGTCTTTGAGCACAGGGGGGTCTATATTTTATGTGTTTAAAATAAGATCTTATTTTCCTGTATAGTTTTCTGGGCATGCAGTCAGGAAAAAGTAGGGTTTTTTTGGGCAAACTGAAGTTGATAGGCTGGCTAGTGTGCAGGCCACAAAATGGCCGCCTCTTAGCCACCTGTTCTTTAGAAGTAGCTTCTCATCTACTGTATTCTAGGGTAGTTTGAGTTGGCACTCGTCACTTCAGTTATTATGCATGTTTAGGTCGGCCTTAATTGGCCGCCTGACATTGTTTGCTTGTGAGCTTCGCTTTCTTCTCCTTCCATGAGATTTGAAGGTGAAGCCCAGGCTTCACTAGGCTTGTGGCCCTGTAAGAAGGCCCGTAGCTTAGCGGCCAGGCTAGAGCTAGGATAGATGTGTTATTTGCGTATAATCCTATGTATACTATCCCTTGTCAGGTTGTATAGTTCCTAGTTCTGGTCTCCTCCCAAGGGAGTTGTCAGGCCATATGCCCATTATCCCCTTGCTATGTAGGTGCAATTGTTGAGTTTAAACAGCTAGGTTGTAGACTGTTTTTTAGACTCCCTGATGCTGTTTATCTCAGGTGGTAGGCCCTTATCTTTGCGTAGATAAGTCATGCTGTGTGTGCAGGCCCCACTTTCTAGAACTTTTATGCTAGGGAAAATGGGTTTTTTCCTCTGAGCACTTGTTTCTCTAATCAAGTTTGAGTTGATGTTGCTAGGGTTTAGCATTCGTCCTCTATGGCTCAGTACAGATTTGAGAATCTGTATGGAGAGAATTATTTTCTCTTTGAAAACAGCATATACATCAAAGCGCTGCATTGCTTTGAAGTTCTAGACTTTTGCCCTACATCGTATGTGAGCTTACTTATGCTGCCAGGTTAGCACCTGTTCCCATAATAGCAGGCTTTTTTTATGTAGCTGCTATGGGAGACACTGGTGACCTATATTCCCATTAGTAGGTTTATTGGTGTTAGTGAGTGCATCACCTGTTGGATTGCATACTCAGGGTAGTATAGAACACACTTTTGAGAAAAGCTGGTTTGTATTAGCTCCCTTTTTGTGATCTTGTTAACAGCTATATTGCATATAAACTTTGATTGTAGGCTCTTATGGTTAATTAGCCTCCTTCTAGTTAGCAATTGTTTTTATAACAAATGCTGTTAGCTGATCATAGTTTGCTCACATAGTTTACAGCATTTCACGGGCTGAAGCCGTGTCATAGAATGGTAGGCCCAACAGGCCTTTTTTCTAGTTCAATGCTGGCACAGTCTGTGTTTCATTTCAACAGTTGCTGAACGCCACTTGTCGCTGAGATTGTAGGCCCCACTAGGCCTCCTTTTTAGTTGATTGTTGGCAGGATGCTTTGAAAAAACCTGACCACCTTAAAAGGCCACGCCCACCTCGACGGATAGGCCCTACATGGCCTGTTCACGTTGGTGGCAGCGTCTATGTATTTCTTCTGAGGAGTTTTCAATGCTAAATACATGGCTTTTGGGTGGACTGGTTATGGCAGCCGCTTGCTGATGCCATATGTTTACTAAGGTAGGCCTCTTCTCGGCCTTGGTGTAGCATTGGAGTTCAGCTGCGTACTCTTCTCGCTGTGAGAATTTATGGTGCTTTTCCGAGTACTTGAGTGGCTAGCCCCTCAGGATGTATGCTGGGTTAAACCTTACTGAGGTTTGGTTTGAACTGCATCCGTCTCCCTGAGCTGATCTTACACTATTTGAGCTAATAGCACCTAGAGGTCTAAGGTGGATCTATTCATGCTCCTAGAGATGGCCACTGGACTTATGCCATATCTAAAGGTGGCTCTAGGCCCTATGGGCTGCCCTTTTTCAACATAGTGGTATATGTTTATGTGTATTTCTCTCTGAGAACCTTTATATACACTTCTGGTTGGCCAGGTGCAGATGATATTTAACCTCCTTGGTGTCGGTTATTTATCGTTCTTCGGTGCCTAAGAACACTGCCACGAGCTGATGCCCGTGTCTGTTGAGGTGATAGGCCCGCACAGGCCTTCCGCAACTATGTGTCGGCGTATGTTGTACTCCTCTTGCTTGAAAGAGTAAAAAGGTGCTTTTACTGAGTACATGCTCATTGGATTGTGTTGGGTAGATTATCATACGGGCGCTTTGCAGTCTCCATGCTGCCGTTGAAGTTGCCTGTCTGCTGCAGCCAGACAGGTGTTCAGGGTGGCCCCTTCGGGCCACTTTTGAATACTCTGTTTTACATATAGTTACTATCATGCTGTAGGTCTCCTCTATGGCCTCCATGAGTACGTGCCCATTGCATGGTCTACCTGTTAGGTGAGCTTTGTACTTCCCCTTTGGGGTTATGTTGTAATAGTGCTTAGTCCCTAAGCTGATCATGGTGGTAGGCCTTATCAGGCCTCCCCTAAGATTCAGCCCCAGGCTGGTTTGTGCTCCCCTGTATCAGGGTTCTCTAGCACAAGCCTCAGGTGCGTTAATTAAGCATGAGAGATCCTAGGTGAGTGGATTATCCCCCTCAATAGGAGGGTTCATAGCACTCAGCTGAGTTCTGCTCCAGATGCCCATCTCTACGTGGGTCTGAGTTGCTTCTGCCTTTCTGCAGTCACTCTTACCTGCTCTCTTCTACGAATAATGCGTTATGGAGATTCTGTACTCAGACAGGGTTGGCCAAGACTAAGTTGTCCTATGACAGACCAGGTCGGCCTCCTGGTGGCATTAGGGGTGACTTCGTTCCCTCTAGTGACCTGGACGGGTTCCCTGGCCTCATTCCCTTAAAGAAACCCACTTTGTCTGTGGAAAAGTGGTTCAGATGCCTCTAGCGGCCTTAGTAGGCCTTCTATCTCTGGAAGGCCTCTGTGG
The DNA here is from genome assembly GCA_028476615.1 of Culter alburnus. Taxonomy (NCBI): domain Eukaryota; kingdom Metazoa; phylum Chordata; class Actinopteri; order Cypriniformes; family Xenocyprididae; genus Culter; species Culter alburnus. Next base: position 61,181 of record JAOTNS010003775.1, read on the forward strand.
CTCAGCTTGGGCTGTTGGCCATAGGGAATGCTGTCACTGACAGCCTGGTGTGACCAAGGGTGAGTTGCTAAGCGTTTCCTTCGAAAATGCTTGACGTTTGTCAGCCATATTATTGGCATGCACTCTCTTCAAGCATGGCGGCGTGGGTATATCGTTCCCCAAAGCGCAATCAGCGCAGAGTTGAAGTCCCTTTCGAAAGGGAACGTCTCAGGTTACGTATGTAACCATGGTTCCCTGAGAACAGGGAACGAGACTCTGCGCTTTCCTGCCATGCTTCGGGTTGCCTGCCTGCAGAACAGTCCCTCAAGACGATAGAGTCTTCTGTCTCTCCAGGCGCTCCCTTTATACGTCCGGGTCGCGCCGTATGACGTCATAGGCTGTCGCCGGCCAATAGGGATTGGAGTTGTTGGATAGTTGTTCAGACACCTGGGTCACGTGACGTTCCCCAAAGCGCAATCAGCGCAGAGTCTCGTTCCCTGTTCTCAGGGAACCATGGTTACATACGTAACCTGAGACGTTAACCATGGTAACCACAAATAGTTTATGGTAGGATAGTAGTAAAACTATTGTTATAATAGTATCAATATAACAAAAAAAATCATGGTTACCCCACTTTTACTATAATAAAACCATGGTTAATTTTCAGAAGTGTTCACGATAGTTTGCAATTCAAGCAATGTGTTATTTATCTAACTTTTTATACAAACAAATAAAACTAGTGAATAATACAAATTTACAAAATAATTGAGTATGTTTTATACAACTTGGTGTAACATTTAACAGTTAGAAAACTGCGTACATGTGACGTCACTTTGAGGCAGGGCAATTTGCTTCCTTAAGTCCTTTTTGTCTGATGCCTTTTTTTCTGAGGCCGTTTTGTCCGAGTTTGTTTCATCTGATGCCTTTTGGTCTGAGGCTGTTTTGTCCGATGCCTAATTGTACGAGACCTGACACCTGACGTCGTTTTTCCTGAGACTGAGGTGCGATGCTGTTTTGTCCGATCATTGAAGCCTTTTAGTCTGAGGCATGACGCCTTTTCGTTGTATGACTGAGATGTGAGAATGTCCTAAAATGGACACCGTAGTTTCCTCTTTTTAGGATAATTATAATTATAACAATTTCATGAAATTCCTAGATGTGGAGTGTAGCTACAATCCCTGTGAATACTATTGAGATTGTGTTCATAACTGACACTTGTTAAGCCCGTTCACACCGCAAGCGACACAAAGCGACAGGATCCCATTCATTTTAATGGAGTGCTGGCGACTTCCTGCGACAAAAGCGACAGTGACCATTGGCGACAGAATGTAGCCGTGTCAAGCGACAAGCGGGAGACATGCGGCAAAAGTTCCGATATTTCAACTTAATGCAAATCACTCGTGAATTTCGCGAGCGACAACCATCTCGAGTTCAGGCAAGACAGACCGGACATAGCTCCGGAGCGATTTCACTGTTTTATACGATTTGACTGTACATACTGTGCCGCGTCACCCCCTGGGTGGTTTCTGCCGCGACCCACGTAACACTATCTTGGTCACGAGCCACTTCCTTTATTCATATTACTCAACTCCTGTAAAAGGTTTACCTTTATAGATTCAGGAGGAGTCAGGTAGGCATATAATATTTTCTTCTTAGATTATATTATCTCAGGGTCTACTTCTGATCACTACCGTACCTCCTAGGCCTACGGTTCAGATATCAACCAAGCCTACCTGGGTGGGGTGGGTTAGCCTCCCGTTCAGTGCACCACAGCTGGCTCTTCGCCCTCAGAGGACAGCTATGCCTGCTAATGCACTCCCACGGCCCACTCTGTTGCGACTGGTTGGCAACCTTGACTGACTTTGTAAAGTCCGTCGGGATATCTTTATAAAAATCTATCTTTTTCAGACAATCAACTTCTGATACCCCAAATGGATTTTCACTCTACAACAATAAACAGACTGAGACAATACTATCAGAGTTTGAGGGCAGTCCCCATTCTCATTTTATTATTTCTTGCAAAGGCAAAAGCTAAATACACCACTCTATGCCAGCTAAGCTGGAAGTTCCATGGGCCAGATAAATAATTACATTTTTAAAGCTTACCCTCTTCTCTATTCAGTATATTTTCTTCTCTAAGAAAATCAGGTGTCTTCTTTGATCTTCTGAGGGCTGTGGTCTGGCGAAGGCTTCCTCTTGCTGCTTGCTTGTATGCTCTTTCTTTCTTCAGCAAAATTACACAACTACTACTACTACTCCAACTACATCTCTCTATAGAGCTATAAAGGCCCCAATATTTATATTCTCTTTTGACACACTTTATCTTTTCATTTACGCACATGTGGTTTCTACTTGGATCAATTGCTAGTTTATTTGTCTATCACCTTTTTTCACTTGCGTCAATGCATTTCCTGTTTGCGTCAATGGCTTAAGCAATACAGACATTTTTTTATTATACATTTTTATCAGATTTCTACCTTACTAGACATTTATTTCCTAACTGTCTTCATTCTTATCGGTTACACACAACAATGCTTCTATCCCCCAGAACCCATGTTCACCTACACACATAATGCAACAGTTGTCACATTTACAAGATGTGGTATACATTTCACTCGAGCTCACAGCATGTGTTTTTGTCTCATTTATGAAAACTTCATAGACCCCAGAGATTCTTCAAGTTTAGCAATTTTCTGCTTTTTATTATATCTTTTAAAATCTTTATCAAATTGTTTGGAAGAGAACACTCCATTTCTCTTGACAATACATTGATATATTAAAACAATGCGTGGATAAGAAACTGTCGGCAGTCTTTTGAGTTTGATTCATACATTTTGTGTTGTTAATTATGATGCTGTGAGCAGTTTAGCACTGCTGCCATAGGCGGAGCGTGTGTAAGGCTTAGCCTTCCCCTGACGATGGGTCAAAAATTAGAAGGGGCTTGGCCAAAAATGCATCTGCACATTTAAACTAAATCTAGTAATAAAGTGAAAATGGAAATTAAATAAAAAGAGTTGGTCGTGGCATTTAATATAGATCTGCTCATGTTGCGTCATAGAGTGTTGTGCCCTATAACCAATCACACACGATTCTGTTGAGAACTAATATAAACAGGTTTTCTATTTACAACGTATTTTTGAGCAATGTAGCCAATCACAAACTTACTTCAGGATTTCTTGAAGGCATGAGTTTTTGTCCAGTGCTGAGATCTGCACACTCAAATCTTCTCATATAAAATTAAAATTGAACTTTTTTAAAAAAAAAAAAGTATAGTTATTATGTAGGCCAAATAAGATATTCATTGTTCAGACAGCTTAATCTATTAGCAGAACTTTGTGAGATCGCAGTGAATTAAGATTAGTGACTGCTTAGTGGTTATAAAGGAAGTGCTTTTATGCATGCTTTATAGTATGGAAGCTCATTTCCGTCACTTAATAAAAAATTAAAAACAGTAATTGTGACTTTATGTCAGAATTCTGACTTTTTTCTCACAATTGCTTGTTATAAAGTCAGAATTGCGATATACAGTATAAACTCAATTCCGCGATATAGTCATTATGACTTTTTTCTCGCAATTGCGAGTTTATATCTCAGAATTGTAACTTTATAACTCGCAACTGTGAGGAAAAAAGTCAGAATTGCAAGATAAAAAGTCGGAATTACTGTTTTTTAGTGATGGGACGGTTGATACTGGGGCTCCGATGCTCCAACGCAGTTTTCAAAGCACTATTGTATCACACACTGTACCGAAGCTTGTATCAAAATGACAATACCACGAGATCGATGACGTTTGAAGCTTCGAACATCATACAGTATCGGAAAATCGAGACAGCTAGTTTGAAAAAAATGGCGATTCACCTGATGCATAAAAGGAAAATGCATTTATGTTTTATTGCTGTGGTTTCAGAGACCCCGAACAGAACATAAGGGTTAAAAAGCTCACCCAAAATATATTTTTTTAACTACTCACGTCAGTTATGATCACATAATTGTATATTTTATATTATTGATCAATACGTGAATCCGTTCAGCAGGTTACACTTGACACGAGTGGTCTCACTGTCACAAATTAATTTAGATGAGATTAGATGAGAGATAGAACTGTATTGATCGAAGACAAGAGTGATGTCGCTAATGTGCACTGTGTTAAAAGCTTCGAGTAATGAACCTCGGTTTCCCATCACTACTGTTTTTAATTTTTTATTTAGTGGTGGAAACGGGCTTCCATAGGCCTAATTCATTCAGAATTTCTAGATCACTGTTTGGCCCTGTCCCAAATGGCGCACTTCATGTGGACTTTCGGTCTCGTGGACTTAAATTGCACGTGCTCGCCGAGTCTACGAGTCCGTAGGCCGTCCCATTCAGCATTTTAACGCTCTGAAGTGTGCTCAGCAGCGCCCCCTTTGTACCCTTGAAGCGGTAGATGCAGGCTCCGCACACTTTAACTACCCAGGAATCCTTGCGAAATGTCAATCAGACAATGGATGGGAGGAGATTTCGCTCAAGAGCAATTGATGACATGGCTGAGAAGAAAATATTTAAGTGTAGGTATCATTACGGTTTTTATGACCGAGGTGTACATTTTACCAGTTGTTACCTACAGTTTATACAAACATTATGGTCATTGACCAGTGGTTGATATCTCAAACATAATAATAGCGCGTTGAATAATACGATTGCATTATGATTCATTAAATAAATAGAACCGAATGTCAGGGCTTTACTGAGTCATATGTAAACCTAGTATTTATATTTAAACCTGTAAATTCATCTGAAACTCACGCACATGTTTATTATGTGTTAAAATTGTAATCTTAGTTCAAATGAAACATTATGTATTATTACAACTGTATACATTATTTAAATAAGCATGTATATATTGTCTAATGCCCAGGTGGCATAAGCAAAAGCAGGCTGTGTAGTTGACATGGAGATAATATTTTGCAAAAAAAAAGAAACTTGTTCTCGATGCTAAATATTATCCCCGAACCTGCAGCTCCTGTCAAAAAACAACCAGACCGTTATTTCCGGCGTGACGATCGATGCGCCCTCGTGGACTCGCGCCAAGGGCCCTATACGTCTGCACTACATGACGTCACCAAAGTGTGGACTCTGAGGAAGTCCACAAGTCCGGAGTGTGCCATTTGGGACAGGGCCTTACATGTGCACTCTGTTTCTGGACTTGTGTTGTACCATTTCCCACCACTAGTTTGTTTCCATAGCTACTGATCACCTTCATTATCACCACCAGCTGTGTTCAATCACCCACCTTGTTTGTCTGTGTATATAAGCCCTGTGTTTTCAGTCCAGTGTTGTCCGGTATCGTTCATGTATTGTGTGGTTGTCTCACTGTTGAACCTGTCTGTGGATTACCCGACGTGTGGATTTATTAAAGAAGGTTATACTTCTATCGTCGTCGTCGTCGTCGTCGTCGTCGTCGTCATGCGTGCTTGCTTACAACCAGCTATTGTAACAGATCACATTTTTTTGCATTTACGTTATGTGTAAAGGTTGCTGATAGGCGACACGTAACTATTTCATGACATAGATTCTGTGTTTTCATGGAGGAATCACATCTAGCCTTACCATAGAGTCACCCTCCACCTATGACTGCTGCAGTTCATGTTACAGTTTCCCACTGCATTGTGTTGATTATTAGGGACAAGAAAATTGATTATTTGTCAAATTCGAATGACGTTTTAGTATTTTTTTTGACAGTATGAGTGAGTTTAATTTGTTGATAGACCGATCGTTAATCTAGTTAATGATTTATTTCACTGCAGGCACAACACACAACAGCAGAATGCTACTTTTAATGCTACTTTTAACTATTTTAAACCTAATTTCTAGTCAAATTAGAATGATTTCTTAGTTTTATATGTCATTTGTGATTGATAGATATGGCCAGATGTGCAGTTTACCAATGATATTAGAGCGACAGCACTAGAAACGCCCACAAGTGACTTCACAGTACAGAGACCAGCGACGTGCAGCGGAAAAGTCGCTGGCGGTGTGAACGGGGCTTTAGGGTTAAGTGACTTATTTTAAAAGGAGTTACTACCCACTAACACTAAAGCTCACAGATGAATGAGACAAGATAAAAAGACTGAAAAAGGTGCTAATAGTTAAACTGGTTCTGTTTACAGATTGGTGGATTCACTATCAATCCAGTCTTTACTTCATTTCCTCTGAGGAGAGGAACTGGGCTGAGAGCAGAACATACTGTACAGAGAGAGGAGCAGATCTGATCATCATAAACAACAGAGAGGAACAAGTGAGTGAAAGTGTGTGTGTGTGTTGTGTGTGTGTGTGTGTGTTTAGCATCTACCCGTAAATGATTAAATGTATCTGTGTTTTTATTCTTAGGGATTTGTCAGTAACAGTTTTGTTAGTTTCTGGATTGGTCTGAATGACAGTGTTGTGGAGGGCAGATGGAAATGGGTTGATGGCACCAACCTGACCTCTGGGTGAGAAATCACTGAATTGAACTGATTATTCTCTAATAAATGATCATATCTCACAGTCAGTATCATATCACACAGGAAGCAGCACTGAAAATCTAATGCTGATCTGTTCTTTCAGGTTCTGGAGGTCTGGACAGCCTAATAGTCACAGAGGATGATGAAGACTGTGCTTTATTATCCAACAGGATGGTTTGATAATCCATGTAATGATGCATTTAGATGGATCTGTGAGAAGAATATATTTAAATGACACATTTCAATAAATATGTGAGCATAATGCATTATGAACACAAGCAACTCATAATAATGTAATAAAGAAAAATGTAATTACTGCACATAATGTAATGAGTGTTACATTACTAATAGCTTAAAACAAAAAAACTATTCATCTACAAAAAAAATGAAAAGCATCTCTACAGAATCATATCACTAAAATTATAAATAGTTTTGCAGAAAATTAACATTTTTATGACAATCATTATAATTGTTATTTCTCAAAAATTATTACAAATGCATAATTACATAGTTAAAAAGCAGAAGCTTTATTTTATTAATTTATTGCATAAAACCTAAACTCACAGACAAGGCTTAAGCTAGTCTCAGACTAAAATGCATGTTTGATCTGTTTGAACTGAAAGTAACTTGTACTGACAGATCTTAAAATATTTCAGTGTCATTGTTTTCTCAAGATTCACACCAGTAATGTGTTTTTCTAGTGAACGTTTATAAAAGCTACTTAAATGCCTTAATTGAACTAAGGCTAAATCTTGGTTTAGACTAAACCCTGTCTGTGAAACCAAAATGTGTTTCTGGGTCAAATCAACTCAAAATGATGGAGCACATCATGACCATAAAGTTAATAAAGTCTTTATGAAATTGTTGAGTTCACAATGCAGCCTAATAAGCTGACTTTTCTTTTAATGTAATATTTTGATTACTCTTTATTTTAAGATGTCTTACAGTGAAATTATACATTTAAGTACTGAGTAATATCAATAACAACATGTACTTACTATATGATTAGGAATAGAGTTTGGTTTAGGGTTAGTTTCATGAATAATTTAATTATGCACAATTTACTGTTATAGTACTGTAAAATAAAGTATTACTGCTAGTTTTACATTAAACTATTATTACATTTGTGCTGAAATGTATTAATATCAAATTTATTACCTTATGAACTGTCATTACATTAAAAGTTGCTATAGTGTGTTCATAATATAATAAATTTCTCCTACAAAAACCTTTCATTATGTGAAAAGATTACATTGAACAATCATTACATGAGCTCAAGATTTTTTTTAGAAAATGACTACATTTATGAAGAATTATTACATGATGCAATACTTGTTACATTTTTGTGCATTTATTACATTATGCTTTATTATATTATAAGTACAACTCCTAAATCACAATTATTGACTTAACAAATTCATGTTACTGTTTGAAAGGCACTTTTCTTTATTATGCTCTTCTGTAATAAACTAAATGTAATATTAAAGCTTTAAAACTGAATTATCACAACTTTTCTGTATTCATATATGTCAAATCAAATCAATGAAATCAAAATTCATCATTGATATCAGAAATCAGATATAAAAGTGTGTATGACTTTAATCTTTGCTACAATGTGTGATTTGACAGGAATTTCATGTGATTAGTTACTATTTCACCCCTACATCTTCAGAGTATTTTCTCATGTAATTTAGTTATGTCTACATGGCTTAATGGAGGAAATTTTGTAGCTGAAGTACAGTATTTTTCATCCTTCCAGAAACATCAGTTTTGGAAAGTTTGGCCATCACATTTTGAACAATCAAACAGTGACAGGTTCCAGGTATAATTATTAAACTTATGTTAGTTCAAGCACCTGTGTGACCTTCTGTGTTGAGCTGAACTTCCTGTACCTGAACACAGGGCCGCATTAACAGTAGACGGGGCTGAAGCTCCAGGGCCCGAGCAAGAGAGGAAGCCTGTGGTTACGGCTGTCATGATATCTGCAGTATTGTAATATCATGATAATGACAAGCCAACCGCTGACGAATCCAAGCAACTGCCACAACCACAATGTTCATGTTTTTCCTTTCATAAGTCTATGACCTTCTTGTTTTAAACAATGCATGTGTAGTAAATGAGCTCAAAGGGAAATATGAATAAAATTATAATGTTGGATCAGTTAATATAATTAACTTGATGTAGCTGAATTAATATTACAATCAATTAATCTGTTCATCCAGCGAACACTCAGATATGATCATCTATCAACTTCACAAATGCTTTGTTCATATAATCTAGTGGTACAGTTGAGGTCAAGTTTACATAAACCTTGCAGAATGTTAATAATTTTAACAAAATAATAGGGAAAAAATGTCCTGTTTTTATTTTTCCCTGAACAAGCTATTTCACATCATAGATGTTTACATAGTCCACAAGACACAATAATAGATGAATTACACAAAATTAACCCATTCAAAGGTGTACATTACTTGAATCTCAATACTGTGTGTGTTTTCCTGCAGAGAGATTGGGACGATTTGAAGGGCTCTGGTCAGTCAGGGGGTCCATTCAATGTATTTTGTATTAATCAAGAGTTCAGAACTACCAATTCGATTTATGAGCTAAAACAACACCTGAGAACGGTCTATCATTGTTTGTCGGTGTCTGTCGTGGTGTGAATTGCCTTTAGGCGCGTCACTATCCAGACAGTCATTTTCAGCTCAAATCAGAGCATGTGTGGAACAACACTTTACTGAACTGCACCAAACACTTTATATACAGAAGACGGTGCATCAATGTCAAGAAACCAGCAAAAATACTCTAGAAACCAGATCGAAAACCCTTATCTTTATTACTTTGTTAATGTCAGTAGTGTTACTCATAACTACTAATAAAGGATAATGGGGTCAAAACTAGTTTCGCTCAAATTCAATTGACAGAATTTGTAGCATAATGCTTATTACCAGGAAAAAAAAAAAATAATAATTATCTATATATATATATATATATATATATATATATTTAGGAGTGTAACGATATATCGCAGTACGATATATCGCGATGCAAAAATGTTACGATATGTATCACAGAGTGGTGGCAATGCTTTTACGATATGACGGCAGTCTAATCTTATTGGTTGAAAGCAGCCATCCTGCAAAACCTCTCAGGCAGATATGCAGAAGTACAGGATTATCTGCATTATGAGTACAGCACTTGACCCCAGATTTCGATCTTTGCCCCACCTACTCCCTGAACACGTGTCGAGGTTTTCCACCGGTTGATGGACAAATCAAAGCAGTTACAGCAGATGTCTGTCAGCATCACTAATTATTTGAAAATCTGTGTATTTGCATTTATGTTTGCCACCCCATTTGCATGTTGTGTACTTTACTTTGTGATATATGTGTGTGGTGTGTGTGTGTGTGTGTGTGTGTGTTTATGTTTAGCTTCTACCTGTAAATGATGAAATGTATCTGTGTTTTTATTCTTAGGAATTTGTCAAGAAACGTTTTGATGGTTTCTGGATTGGTCTGACTGACAGGTTGTGGAGGGCAGATGGAAATGGGGTTGATGGCAGCACAACAGGGGGGGGGGGGGGGGGTATCTAGCCTCTGTTTTGTTTGACAAAATTCGAACGTCAACAGGAAGTTACTCCCCAGGATCACTTAGAGCACCTTAACGGAACTGATTATTCTCTAATAAATGATCATATCTCACAGTCAGTATCATATCACACAGAAAGCGCACTGAACATTAATGCTGATCTGTTCTTTCAGGTTATGGAGGTCTGGAGAGCCTAATAGTCACAGAGGTGATGAAGACTGTGCTGTGACTTATTCAGAGGATGGGAGATTATCCATGTAATGATGCATTTAGATGGATCTGTGAGAAGATTATTTTTTTAAATGAATATTCATTTCAATAAATATGTGAGCATATGCATTATGAACACAAGCAACTCATAAAGTAATAAAGCAAACGTAATAATTGCACAAAGTATTACATTACTAATAACTTAAATCTATTTTTTTAAAACTTAAACCAGCTACAAAATAGACCAGTTTTAAATATACATAAAATTATTACTACTAGTACTACTGTACACAGGGTTGCCAAGTCCTAGAAATATTTCCAGCCCATTGACAAGTCCTAGAAATATTCCAATTAGCCCAATTTTTCCAGGTCCAATCAGATTAGAATAGACTACTGGAATCCACAAAGGGCCTTAAAATAAACGTGATTATAGTACAGTTTTTGCCTTTTCTCTTAACCCCCCCAATTCTTATTACACACTGTTTTTTTTTTTTACACAATCTTATACAATAAAGGACACAGAAGAGCATGTCCTCGCTGATATTTTCTGATTTTTCACTTTTTTCTCTTCTCTACACTTGTCTCTGATACTCTTCTCTCCAGATCTGCTGTTGTTCTGTTTTACCACAAGCATCAAAATACAAATTAACATATATTGTCAAACCTCATTTTTTATTACAGCTTTGAACAGAACTATCTACAATCTCAGGTGCTCTCTTCCACACCCTTCTCAGGTGGTGCTGAATAGATTTCAGCAGTAAAGAAAGAAAGCATCCGTGGTGATGGTTTAACTTCATGGCAGCAGATGTTTCTTCTTTGCAGTAAGCTCGAATCCATTATATTTAGCAAAGACTTCTGCTCTAGTTTCGTAGCTTGTTCTTTATCAGTGACATTTGGGAAAATGAACGCTCAACTGCTTGCATGTGCTGAATGGCAAAGCAAGAAGAATCAATGCAAAGTTGCCAAGATCTCCAAAGTTTCTATCACCTGCAGTTTCTGTGTATGCAGAAACTTCAAACCAGAAGTCCTCTGTTTTGACATCTTCTGTATTGTACTGTTGCTCTGCTTTTCCTAAACATCCCTTGAAGAGGTGGAAAAAATGAAGCTCATCAATCCTTGGCTTACTTGAGGACAGAACATGAATCGGCTACAGGAATTTGAGAGCCTCTAACTCTTTAATGTTATCTGGAGTCTCTTCCTAATCTTCTTGATTACTCCAGCATGTAGTACCTGCACCTGCGTTTCAGGTCTTTTCAACTGGTCACTTATTCCTTGGCTTCAAATAAGCAAGACGGAACTTGCACCGCAAAGTCTAAAGCAACAAGTGGCAAAAGATAACTCCATGATGTCTTGCAGCTCTGGAATTTCTTCGGAAAACCTATGCGCTCAAGAAGGGACTGGTAAAACTGTTAGAAGTTCCATTAGAAGTTTTGCAGGATCGGGTTTGTCAAGTTGAAAGATTTTATTAAGTCTGTTTAACTCTGAAACAATTGGTTGGAGGAATTTCAGGAAGATCTGGTTAATATGTCACGGTACATTTGGTTACAGCAATTCCGCAGCATAGCTTCTTCACTGTCTTTTGTTAACTGAAAAGCAACTTAAGCTCCTCGGTGTGTTAAAGGATCCGGTTGTACACTCACTAATAGCGAGCCATCTAGTGTCAGACAGTTGCAGAATCTTCAGAGGGCTTTCACCAACATTAGGTTTTGTACAGTTCAGAATATTTTTGGAGACGCTGGGTGGCATTGGAAAACCAACTGTAGGTCTGAAAAACCATGTACTTGACATTTCTGGGGAGGACACTGACGGCTTTTGTTGCACAGAGCTGAAGAGAATGGCACAGGCACACACACTTTATGTATGTAATATGAGGATTGCGATCACAGAATTTCTGTAGCACGGAGTTATGTTCCAACACTTTGTGTTACAGCCATCCATTGCAAGACTGATGCAATTCAGTGCGGAAAATTTGTTGTCAGGAATTTGAACAAAGCATTTGCTATGGTCAGTGAATCACCAGCAACTATATTTATCATTCCTGCAAAAGTGCTAATGATTCGTTAGAGCTTCTTGCTTTAATATCTGATAACTGTACATGGTTGTTTTCTGGTTGTGACTTCAGTGCTCTCAAAAGCAATAAGAGAGTATGGTTCCTATATCCTCCAGAAGGTCTTAATACACTACTGGTCCTATCACTGATTTAATTAGTGCTGTGCATTTGTTCGATTTAAACTAATACTTTCTTGGAAATTTCTTCTACAACACTTCCTAAATGATCAACAGTTAAGGTGCTTGAGTGGCAAGCAACATGAGCAGCCAGCTTTAACTTCCTTCTTCACAGCAACATTAGTTCTTAGAAAGGAACTGTGCCAAATAATGTTCTGGCATTTGTTTTTCTAGTTGCAGTGTGAGCTAACAGATCACCATGGTGGGCTCTGATTTCACATTTGCAATATTTGCAGAATGCTTTATAATCGTCATTTGGAACACTTCTAATCCATTCCATTAATCATCTCTCTGTCTCCCATTCTTTGCAGTATTTCGTTCTGCATTTTCCCCAATTACCTAATATTTTATAATGCTGCTTATTCATCCACAGACCATCAAACACTTCTACAACCAGCAAATGTGGCCGTAACCAAGGACTTTGGCATAACTCATGCGATGCTTGATTTGTGATGTTAGGTCAAAAGCACACGCGTTCACTCACGTGCAGCAGCTCAAGGCAGCGGTTGTTGCCAAGTATTCATTCCCCGGGGATCTATATACTTAAAAACGGTTCCACTTTATTTTTTTTTTTTTTTAAGTAGACCAATTGTGTGGGAAAACTGTGACCCTGGCAACTATGACTACATTACTTCTTATACATAACCAAAATCATCTGAATAACAACCTATGAAGAACTAATGTTACGTTTACCTCAGGAAGATTTGGCAAATAATGACTTTAGTTCATTATTTATCTACAACACAATAAATAAAAAAGAAAAAAAGAGAAAAGCATCTCTATGGAGAATCATATCACTAAAATTATACATTTGTAGGAAATAAAGTTTTATGACAATCATTAAAACAAAATTGGTAGTTTTGAGAAAATTATGTTTATGCATGGAAAAAAAGTCACTGAATTAAAGCCATACAGTTGGTATGCTTGGTTGTCAATAAACATCATTAACTCTACCCGTGTCTCCGATCCCCTCTGTACTGTAACACTAATATTATTATTATATATATTTTTTAAACTAATGTAGAATTTACATACATTTAATTAATCGACTGTTCGCAAAGACCCGCCCCCTTTAGTTACTGTTGCTATGTCTGACAAGCCATGCCGATCTCTCACCACGCATCATGTTCTCACGCAGTGAAAAATACATCGCGAAGCAAAGAGGACACTGACAACATGTTGACAGACGAGACAGAGCAGGTTACTTTTGATATGAAACAAAGTCTCAAATGTTATCATTTTTTTTTAAGAAATGTTAACAATAAATACCGTTTTGTGGCTCTTTAATGTGCCATGACAGATTGCTGTAGCGCCTCAGTTCAAGCGGCTCGTGAACGAATCATCTCTTCCTATTAGTTCATTTATAGCATCAAATAAACATGAATGAACATCAGAAGGAATGTTGCTTCAATCACGGAAAGACGTCAATACACACCATTTTTCAAGTTCAAGTCCACCTACGTAAATCTGCTAACTCGCCTGACTGCTTTGTCGGACAAAATGGTGGGTTTGACATTATGATAGGCTAGATCTCCTGTCAATGAAACTCCTGGTGTAGGGTCAATTATCTAAAGAATACTATCAAATGTGCCATAATCCAATGCAGTAGGGGGCGGTAATGCACCTTAAAGCTGGTTGCCAACACCAATCAGATCAGACTTCAAGTGCAAAAAAAAACAGAGATGAGCGTTCAGGCAACAACAGAGTGGTTTTTAGAGGTAAGTACAAAAATTCACCTCAATTTCATTTCATGTTTTTATTCATCTTATTCTTACAACTTGTGTGCTTTTCTTGGGCGAGTCATGAATGCGCACCATGCACAAACCAACAAATTTTCCTTAAATAATACTAATAAAGTTTTAATTAAATAAAATTTGTTTTTCAACAAACCCTATCATGGGTAAACCCCCCAATGGGTAAATTGTAATTTTTCATTTTAGGGCGAACTAACCCTTTTAGTCAAAAAAGGTGCAATGAAGTGTGAGTTTTCATAGTTGGGCTCACTTCTATAGTGGCGAACAGGAGATCCACAGCAAATAATTTTGTATACAATAGCTATGGAGAAAATGGGGTAAGAGCTGTAATGGGGTTAAAGAGGAGATGTCACTATTTTGTTGTCTGCATCAAATTAAATTTACAAAAGTAATTTTCATTTTATATACATAAAACATGTTAAATGCAAGTAAACTGTCTAATTTAATATGTCAAATAACATTGCAAAAATAATTTTCAAAGTGTAAAATTATTATTGAAGGAGAACAACTGCACATTCGCTTAAGCATAGACTATTTATTTACCAACATTTTGGCAAGTAGCCTTCGTCAATACTTTAACAAAATTGAGAATAGTATAAATAAAGGGGATAATTGTACACAGGTGAGAGCGGTGACGTCTAACTCATCCAATAATTAACTAATTGACAATTAGATTCTAATATGGAAAATAATAATAATAACAACAACAACAACAAATTGATCTATACAAACAAGACATCAAAACAAATGAAAAAAATCATTACATTCACAAAAAGCGACTTAAATCAAATTCTCATCAAAATAATCATCAAATCGTCCAATAGTTAACTGATTAAGAATTAAATTCTGACATAAGTATAACATCGACAAATCAATCTATTGATTCATTGACAAGACATCAAAACACATGAAAAATTTCAATCAAACAAAAGTTTAAATCAAATCATTACATTCACAATAAACAACTAAAATCAACATTTAAACAATGTGGAACCAAGGTTTTCAATTTATGAATCCTCCTATAGTGTGTATAATGTTAATAACAATATTGCACATACATAAGCAGCATATTCTAAAACCATTATTTGTTGTTGTAATTAGACCCACTGTATGAAAGCCAGAGTGCCTTTGGTAAGCTTAAAAAACCCCAGATCTTTTGCTTGTGTCTTTCCATTAGTTACTTTTGTATTACCTGTACATCTTTGACACCTTGAGTCAATACGTCACCAAAATTACAATGTTTTTGTTGGCCCATCAGAGAGACATTTCCCAAGTTTGCTCACATATGGCAAGAATGAATTTCTCCCAATTGGTACCTGTGACAGGTGTTGATTATTCTTATTTAATTTTGTTTGTTTGTTATTAATTATAGATCAGAGAATGGAATCTCCTGATTCAAAGCAGATAATTAAACGCAAGTATGTCTTAAATAACTTAAATGGAATGAGAGAAGCCTTCATATGCCTGTGCAAAAATAGCTCCATTACGCCTCTGAATGGGCATCGCTTGTGGTGGAAACGTTGTGTTACGAATGTTTCGAGTTTCCATTTGCATTTACCTCCGTTGTACAGATGCAGGCTGTCATGTTTTTCCAGATGTTGTCATGGTTTCTAGGTTTTTTCCTGCCATTTGCTTTATAATTTCGGATATAACTGTTCCATATAATTGTTTTAAAGTCGGCATGAAATCAAAATTGACAATACTTATTTTTAATGGAACATTGAAGTATTTATTCTCAATAATTTATCTGTGCACTTCTTTAATTTAATAATAATTTATTCATGTGCCTTCATAATCTTTAATCAAAAACATTAACCTGCCCTCCCCCTCAAAACAACTCATCATCTTTTCCTGTCACATGCTATGGCGTAAAGGCGGAGCTATCTGGAACTGCCAGCAGATTCAGATTTGCCTCCATTTTGTTAGCAACGCCCAAATTCCAACAAATCAATCAAATCCTGAAGGACGAAATCAAGTCCCGCCCTCTCATTTCAGATGCCGTTTCACTCGGATAGACATCACAGAAGACAACCTCAACTTCCGTTTCATGCTGACTTTAAGTCATCCAATTTATAATAATCTGTACTTAATTTTATTTTAAGCTTTATGCTTTAAAAGTCATCATGAAATGACATTTTTTCTGAATGTGATATTTTCTGTTCAGTGTGGGGGCATAAATAAATACATTTGCATGTAAACTGAAGGATGTTGTTTACTTTGAGTGACTTTTTGATCCAAAACCATATTAATTGCAGCCCTACATGGTCTCTGATTGAAATGAGTGAAAACAGACAATTAACTGGCATAGAACCTGCTGTACATAAAGCAAGACTGATTTATATTGTTTCTATGTTGATTCAATGTTAAATAAGTTATTTAATTTTAGGTTGAAAAGAATATTGATTTTATGACCATCTTGATTGATTTTTTCCTCATTGAAATAACATTATTTCAGGGTGCAAACCTGATGAAAAATCTATGTTAAATTTCAACATTGATTCAATGATAATTTGGTTTATGCATTATATTCAATGTTGATTCAGTGTTGGTCTGCTATCTGGCTTGTGTGAAAGTTTGAGTCAATTGGAGTCATCAGTGGCATCTGATTCCTGAAAGAAAAAACTAAAATACAATACATACATACATACATATAATATGTGTAATGAGGTCATATTTAGTAATGAAACTAGAGCCTTGAAACAGGAAGTGAAGTAAACAAAAGAATGAGAAAATAAGTGTCCACATAACAGAACATAAAATCATAGGGCTATTATTGTATGTAAAACAGTTAGTTCTGATCCTCAAATCTGACTGGACAAGAGACTTTCTGCTGATATTTCACCAGCATAAGCAGAACTACTCATCTCTGAGAGGGCTGTCAGTCCGTGCAGTTACATTGTTATGCCACAAGGTGGCGGCAAGGGACTGTCTTTGAGTGAGCCTTTAAAGGTGCTACAGAGGACGTTTTGTTTTATACATTTTTGCAATATTACTTGAAACTGTCTTTACTAACTGATAAAAGACTATTTATTAGAGGCACTGAAAGGAATAATATTAATATACATCATCTGTGCATGAGGTAGGGCCTTAAAAACATCAGCCAATCGTTTACGCGATCATCGCATAAACGATTGGCCCTCTGGCTTGTCAATCACTGCCATGACGTTCCTTGTGAGAGACATGCACGCTCCTGTAACTTTCCACAGATGCCGCATGCAATGTTTTTGTCAGGAGTCAGGAGTAACAACTGCAGATTATGAGTTACCTGCGGTGAGTTCGACATAATGAATCCACTAACACGACACAGCGAATGCCGGTGGTAAACACTCGTGTTCCAATACTCGTGCACGACTTTTGGGAGGCGTTCCTTTGAAATGAGCTGTGAAGGAGGGGGGTTGTTCTTACGCATGCGCTCATTTCAAAAACTCACTAACTAAACATCCTCTGTATCACCTTTAAACCAGGGGTGCCCAACCCTGTTCCTGGAGATCTACCTACCTGCAAAGTTTAGGTCCAACCCTAATATAACGCACCTGAATCAGTTAATTAAGATCTTCAGGAGCACTTGATAATTACAGACAGGTGTGTTGAGCAGGGCTGGAGATGAACTCTGCAGGAAGGTAGATCTCCAGGAACAGGGTCGCAATTCATTCTAATACACATTTAAAAATGCTGATTCATTTAAAGAGGGATGTAATGAAACAAGCTGTTGAAATCATTTTAACTTTGAGTGCCACTTTAGAAGGCTCAGCTGACTAGAAATACACCGATGCTAAGAGATTTTGCTCTTCGCACCTTATTCTACTTCACTTATTGTTCCACAGGCTTGACTGCATTGCCGTTCTTTTCCACCTGACTGAAGGTGGCATGCTTCTCCATCGTGAAAACAACCAATCTGTGTTATTCCTACCTGGCACTTTGCAGAACGGCGGTGAAAAACGGAAAGTTGTTCCTAGACTGCTTTCTGGGTGACACGTTATGGATAAACCCTTCACCACGTCTTCACTGTCTTTTCGTCACTTTAGCTGGACTAGCCATCCCTCCATTACTTTTCCAGATGCCGTCTTCTCCTGACACACCAAACTGGCTGTCTCGAACAAATGACACTGTATGCGACCACTTGAAAAAATACTTTCCCTAGCAATGTCAAGAAACCAGTAAAAATACTCTAGAAACCAGATCAAAAACCCTTCTCTTTATTACTTCTGTTAATGTCATTAGGTGTTATTCATGACTATCTTCCAATTAAAGGAATATTCTGGGGTCAAAACTAGTTCAGCTCAAATTCAATTGACAAAATTTGTAGCATAATGCTGATTACCACAAAATTATTTGGACTTAATTTTGTACTTTCGACTTTACAAATAATGACACTGAGTGATTCTGTGATAATAAATGCATTTAAATGAACAAAACAATCTCCAGTTACCCTTGAAGTTCCTTAATGCATAAATACTTGAAGTATTTCCACAGAACAGTTCCTTTTACCTGAAATCAATACACACAAACACCGATGAGGAACAAAACACACTTCACTCCAGAGGAGAAACTAGTACTAGTTCGTTGGCATCTTGAAGACACTATGCGACCACTTGGGCCTATTTATACCTCTGATACGCAAATTAAGCTCAGATTGAGGAGTGGCCTGTGCCGTTGTTCATCATTAAAACAATCTTTTCATAAAAATATAATATTTCACCTACAGGATAACATTGTAGTTGAGGAATTATGAGATGAATAGGTAAAAAAAAAAAAAAAAAAAAAAAAAGTAATATCTGCCAAAACACAGCATAAACATATACGTTTAAAATAAATTGTATTATTAATTAATTTTTTTTTACATTTTTTTTTTTTTGTTTACAATCACTCAAATTCTGGGATATACACTAAATTGCCAAAATATTGGGACACCGCTCCAAATCATTGAATTCAGGTGTTCCAATCACATCTATGGCCACAGGTGTATCAAATCAAGCACTAGGCATGCAGACTGCTTCTACAAACATTTAAGAAAGAATGGGTCTCTCTCAGGAGCTCAGTGAATTCAAGCGTGGTACTGTGATAGGTTGCCACCTGGGAATTATGGGTTTATGTTGTGGGGTGTTTTTTCAGGGGTTGGCCCTGGCCCCTTAGTTCCATTGAAAGGATCTCTTGATGCTTCAGCATACCAAGACATTTTGGACAACTTCATGCTCCCAACTTTGTGGGAACAGTTTGGGGATGGCCCCTTCCTGTTCCAACATGACTGCGCAACAGTGCACAAAGCAAGGTCCATAAAGACATGAATGAGTGAGTTTGGTGTGGAGGAACTTGACTGGCCTGTACAGAGTCCTGACCTCAACACCTTTGGGATGAATTAGAGCGGAGACTGTGAGCCAGGCCTTCTCGCCAACATCACTGCCTGACCTCACAAATGTGCTTCTAGAAGAATGGTCAAAAATTCCCATAAACACACTCCTAAACCTTGTGAAAAGCCTCCCCAGAAGAGCTGAAGCTGTTATAGATGCAAAGGGCGGGCCAACTCAATATTAAACCCTACGGATTAAGAATGGGATGTCATTAAAGTTCATGTATATGTAAAGCCGGGCATCCCAAAACGTTTGGCAATATAGTGTATGGGAAATCTTTGTAACATTAGAACATACTGCAAGTTTCATAGCTTAAAATGTCCTCCACATTATATTATATATGGATGTCAGCGTTGCATTGGTCAAAATCAAATAGAGCTCATTATATAATCACTGACACTGTCTACACTGGATACAGTATACAGATGCGCATTCAGTTTCTGAAATGCTTAATGTGCTTTTGTGTCTGCAGACAACAGGACAAATGGAAGAGTAAAAGAACGTTGCTCTGACACATCCAGTTCAAACAGCTTGTTTGTGTCTCTATACAGTCTTCAGTAGGATCTCAGCATCAGAAACAAGTATTTTGTCTATTTTAATCACGTCAGAAGTTTATACATTTGTTCGGAGCATATTATTTTGTAAATAAGGTTCAGTGTAATGGAAAATTTTGGAAAGAAACTTATGTTGACAGATGAAGCAGCTGACTGTATTGGATCTGACAGCAGCTGCAGCACAAACTGTAAATAAATGATTTTATGCTTTTTCTGTAAATGGTAGTTGTATATAAATAATGCTTTCAAGACACTTACTCACATGCAATAGTGAGTTGGCGTTGATACGGATTCCATATGTATAGCAGAAAACGTCATTAACATTATAAGTGAACCTTAATCATATCTTGCTCTCATCCCTGTATCTCCTATTTGAATAAATAAATATTTTTTGTTTTCTTCTGATGGCTGCGTTCACACAACAGCAGAATACTACAAATGAATTTGAGTAAATTCATTAAACAGGGGGAGTTTAAATATGCAAAAAAAAAGCAAGAAAACTGTGATAATGAGAAGAAACTTTCCCTAGCAATGTCAAGAAACAAAAGAGCAAAAATACTCTAGAAAACCCTTCTGTTAATGTCAGTAGGTGTTATTCATGACTATCTTCCAATTAAAATGAATGTTCTGGGGTCAAACTAGTTTAGCTTAAATTTGTAAAATTTGTAGCATAATGCTGATTACCACAAAATTATTTGGACTTAATTTTGTACTTTATGTAGCATTATGTGTGGTTTCACTTTAAGTCACGGCCTCAGGTGAATGACGTCATTAGGCATGGCTGAACATAGAGTCGCGTGGAATAAAAGGAGAACACGGTGGTTTTGGATTAAGACTGATTCGATGTGATTCTTTTTACAACAAAATAATACATGGTGTAAGATGTGGGATAAAATGGCCTTTGACGACAACATTGCTGATAACTGGAGAAAGCTTGAAAAGGAATGGCGCATCTACTGCTATGCGGGCCTGTCAGATAAATCAAAGAAAGTACAAGCATATACGTTGTTGAATTTGGCCGGTCCTGAAGCAGTTGACAAAGCCGAAACGTTTGTTTACGCGGATGAGGAAGATCACAAGGATCCAGAGGTACTTTTAGCCAAATTCTCTGAACTGTGCTTAACAGCAAAAAACGTAATCATGGATAGACACGCGTTTAATACAGCTGTTCAAAAACCTGGCGAATCTATGCAAGCCTATGTCTCCACTTTGAAAATCTTGGCAAAAAAGTGTGACTTTGGGTCGCTGCAAGATGAACTCATTAGAGACCGCATAGTTTGCGGTATAGAAAATGACACTGTTCGTAAACAGTTACTCCGTGAAAAAAATCTTACCCTGGACCTGGCTGTAAACATATGTCTGCTACATGAACAGTCAGAAAGGAGTATGAAGCAGCTGAGAAAAGACACAGACGTATGTGCTCTGCACAAAACTCGTTGCTCAAACTGTAATGGTCAGCATTCGTTAGAAAAAAGTATGTGCTATGCATACAACAAACGCTGCAACAACTGTGGTAAACTAAACCACTTTGCGAGATGCTGCTGGTCCGCACCTGCATGCCCAGTTGGTGTTAAAGCTTTCCACCAGCCCAGAGTCCAACAAAAGGATAGAATACATGAGCTAGATGTACAACCTGAGGATAATGTGCAGGACACCTTTTTCTGTGACCCAGTTGAGCTAACCAATCAGAAGGGTGAGATTTTCACAACTCTAAAATTAAAAAACGGACATGGCCAATTGAAAGTAAAGGTTGATACGGGTGCCAAAAGTAATGTGATATCCAAACGGATGCTAAATAGTGCTGATTACACCATCCCCATCAACACGACAGAGAAAGTCAATCTCGTGGCTTATGGAGGAGAGACAGTCAACACTGTGGGAATGGCTGTTTTGCAGTGCATCCGCGACCAGTTTAAATTCCATGTAGTCGATCGGGATGTGAAACCTCTTCTTGGTTTACAGGACAGCATCGCTATGGGACTTATCCAGCTGGGGCCTGATGTACACATGCTGCATCCTGAAGCACCTGAAGTATGTGAATACAGAGATCCTTTTGATTGTGAAGTCACTGGCAGCCTGCCATTTGTATATCATATGAGACTGGATAACACAGTGAGCCCAGTAATTTGTGCACCCCGAAAAATACCAATAGCAATGAAAGACAAAGTGAAAGCAGAATTGGATCACATGACTGCACTGGGTGTTATAACACCTGTAACTGAGGCAACGGAATGGGTATCAGCCATGATGGCAGCAAAGAAAAAAGATGGGTCAATCAGGATTTGCATAGATCCAGTACATCTTAACAAAGCCCTCCTCAGACCTAGGCATCCTCTAAAAATAATTGAACAGATCATTGCAGATATGCCTGGTGCTAAAGTGTTTACCACTCTGGATGCCAAATGCGGGTTTGGTCAAATTCCCCTTGATGATGCCTCATCCAAATTAACCAGATTCATGTTTCCGTTTGGCCGTTACAGGTTCTTGAGGATTCCATATGGAATCTCAACAGGCAGTGAGTTCTTTCAGAGATCGATGGAGCAGTTGTTTGCTGGACAGCCTTGTGAAATTGTAGTTGACGACATCCTCATTTGGGGCCGAACGCATGAAGAACACGATGAGCGCTTACGACAGGTACTAAACAAAATTCGTGCCATCAACATTAAACTTAACCTTGACAAATGCAGATTCAGAGTCAAATACGTCAGTCCAATACGTTGGTCACTTACTAACTGCGGATGGAGTCAAACCTGACCCTGAAAAAACGAAAGCAGTATGTGACATGCCAACACCTCAGAACAAACAGGCGCTACAGCAGTTTCTGGGAATGACAAATTACTTGTCAAAATTCATTCCCCAATACAGTGATATCACCAGTCCCTTAAGACAGTTGCTTCATCTGGATTCGGAGTGGTGCTGGCATGAGACTCATGACGGGGCTTTCACAAGACTGAAACAGGTGTTGGTAAACCCCCCAGTTCTGCAGTATTTTGATTCATTCTTACCAGTGGTGATCTCGGCGGATGCCTCCCAACATGGCCTGGGTGCAGTATGCCTTAAGCGAGGACGGCCTGTGGCATTCACATCAAGGGCTCTCACGCCCACTGAATCCTGTTATGCTCAAATTGAAAAAGAAATGCTGGCACTTGTGTTTGCAACAAAAAAATTCCATGATTTCATCTACGGATGGCCAGTCACTGTAGAAACTGATCATCAGCCCTTGATAACCATATTAAAGAAACCACTCCACACAGCCTCACCCCGCTTACAGGGTATGATGATGAAACTGCACTGCTACCACCTAGATGTGATATTCAAACGTGGTAAGGAGCTGTTTGTGGCTGATGCATTGTCCCGAGCCCACCTTTCCACATCTGAGCCACAACTCACTGATGACCTGTTGGAGGTCATGACTATCCAGGTACTCTCTTCTCGTCGGATTGAGGAACTAAGGGCTGCTGTGCAAAAAAGATGTCACATGCCAACAGCTCTCTGATATGATCAGGAAGGGTTGGCCAGCTACCTCTAAAGAACTTCCATACTGCTTGCGTCCTTTCTTCTCAATGAGAGATGAGCTGACCATTCAGGATGATTTGCTGCTTCGTGGGGAAAGATTTGTCATCCCATCCGCACTGCAAAAGTTCTATGTTGCTCAGCTACATCAGGGCCATCCCCATCACAACTACTAAGCGCAGAGCAAAGGAACTATGTACTGGCCATCAATGTACTGTGATCGACTCTGAAATATCTCGCTGTGCACCCTGCAACGCACTCCGATCCCATCAAACAAAAGAACCCCTACAGCTGCATGACATCCCGGATCTTCCATGGTCATTCACTGCTGCTGACCTGTTCGATTGGCATGGAAAAAAAAAAATTTGGTCCTTGTGGATTCTTTCTCTGGCTGGTTTGAGCTAGATCACCTACCAGATATGAGGAGTGTCACAGTCATTGCAAAGACATTTCTCAGTACATGGTGTCCCACATACTCTCATGACTGATAATGCTGCTCAGTTTGTGTGCAACGAGTTTTCAGATTTTGCGCACACACATGGGACTTTAAACATATTCGCAGCAGCCCTCGCTATCCTCAGTCCAATGGGCTGGCTGAGCGTGCAGTCAGATCTGCCAAGCACCTTCTGGAAAAATGTTACCGTGACAATACTGACATACATGCTGCCCTTCTTCATCTTCGGAATCTTCCCCGGGATGCCTTACCTTCCCCTGCACAAAGACTGTTTTCCAGGCAAACCAGGGCCTTCCTCCCAGTGACCACGGCCATGCTCCGCCCTTTTGTCCAAACTAACGTGAAAGAAGCACTCACAAAACAAAGAATGAGGGGAAAAGAATATTATTACAGAAATGCACATCAGCTACCTGCTCTGAAGCTGGGGCAAACTGTCAGAATGCAAACAGAACATGGTTTTGACAGACTCGCAATTGTAAATTCACCTGCACAGCAATCAAATAG
Organism: Culter alburnus; assembly: GCA_028476615.1. Lineage (NCBI taxonomy): Eukaryota > Metazoa > Chordata > Actinopteri > Cypriniformes > Xenocyprididae > Culter > Culter alburnus. The sequence goes on from JAOTNS010003775.1 coordinate 85,787, forward strand.
CTATGTAGTCACATCACAGAGTACCAAGTACATCAGAAACAGACAACACCTCCTCCAGGTCTCTGAACCTCTCCCGGATGACTCTGAGGAAGATCTCCCATTACTGACAAATGCTGGGGCTCTCACAACACCATCCAAATAAAGAGGAGCCCATGCAACAGCCTCAGTCCCCTAAAGTGGGTTGTGACACTGACTCAGACAACAAGTGTTCTCTGGTGACTCATTCTTAAGAGTCAGCCGCCCTAACCAACGTTACAAAGACTATGTTTTGACCTGATTGATATGTGTTATGCAGATCTAGTTCATTACTACTCGTATTCAAGCATTATGTAATTTTGGTGAAGAAGCGTTCCCCTTATTGCACTTATTCTTTGTTATCAGATGTCTTGTTCTTGATTGTATTTATTTGGTTGCTATGTTTTTACTAGTTTGTCTTCCTCTGGAAGAAGGGGGATGTAGCATCATGTGTGGTTTCACTTTAAGTCACGGCCTCAGGTGAATGACGTCATTAGGCATGGCCGAACATAGAGGCACGTGAAATAAAAGGAGAACACGGTGGTTTTGGATTAAGGCTGATTCGATGTGATTCTTTTTACAACAAAATAATACACTTTAGACTTTACAAATAATGACACTGAGTAATACTGTGACATTTAAATGAAAAAAAAATATTTCTTTAATTATTTTCATTGACCCTTGAAGTTCCTTAATGCATAAAATACTTGAAACATTTCCACAGAACAGTTCCTTTTGCATACAATCAATAAATACAATACACACAAACACAGATGAGGAACAAAGGACAGTTCACTCCAGAAGAGAAACTAGTACTAGTTTGTTGGCATCTTGACATCACCGTGATAGGTTGCCGCCTGGGAATTATGGGTTTATGTTGTGGGATGTTTTTCAGGGGTTGGCCCTGGCCCCTTAGTTCCAGGAAAGTGACTAAAGTGACTTCCTTTCAGGACTACAAATGTATTTTCTGAGTAAATTCATTAAACGGGGGGAGTTTAAATAAGCAAGAAACAAGCAAGAACACTGATAATGTGTCACAGTTCCAGTCATTCCCAGACTCCATTTCCCATAATCCTCCCTGCCAATCACCTGCACTCACTCCACTACTCAGTAATCACCACATCCAGCTGCAGTGCATTATCTGGACTATTTAAGCCACTCACATCCTCACACACCTGGTCTTGAATTACTATAGTTTGAATTTCTGAGCATTTGTCATTGTGTTTGTCTGGCTGTTACTGATGCTGTCTGTTTCCCATGTACGATTCTCTGCTGCCTGCCCTTTGGATTATTTGTTCTCTCTTGGACTTGTGATTGATATCTGCCTGCCCTGATCTACTGCCTGTTCCATGACCACGATTCTGCCTTGTCCCTGCTGTACCTGTTTGCATGTGTTTGACCACGAACATTGCTTAATAAAGCCTACACTTGGATCCCACATTGTGTTCTGATTCATTACATAATGAGAAGCAAATTTCCCTAGCAATGTCAAGCAACCAGCAAAAAATACTCTAGAAACCAGATCGAAAACCCTTCTCTTTATTACTTCTGTTAATGTCAGTAGGTGTTATTCATGACTTTCTTCCAATTAAAGGTGATAAAGAGGATTTTTTCGTCGACTGAGAATCCAAAGACTGTTACTGAGTTTTTGAAATGAGCGCATGCGTAAGAACAACCCCCCTCCTTCGAAGGAACGCCTCCCAAAAACTCGTAAACACTCGTATTGGAACACGAGTGTTTACCACCAGCATTCGCTGTGTCGTGTTAGTGGATTCATTATGTCGGACTCACCGCAGGTAACTCATAATCTGCAGTTGTTACTCCTGTCTCCGGACAAAAACATTGCATGCGGCGCCTGTGGAGTGTGGAAAGTTACTGGAGTGCGCAGCCGCGCTCGTCTCTCACAAGGAACGTCACGGCAGTGATTGACAAGCCAGAGGGCCAATCGTTTACACGATGATCGCGTAAACGATTGGCTGATGTTTTTAAGGCCCTACCTCGTGCACAGATGATGTATATTAATATTATTCCTTTCAGTGCACCTAATAAATAGTCTTTTATCACTTAGTAAAGACAGTTTCAAGTAATATTGCAAAAATGTATAAAACAAAACATCCTCTTTAGCACCTTTAAAGGAATGTTCTGGTTCAAAACTAGTTTAGCTCAGATTCATTTGACAAAATTTGTAGCATAAGGCAGATTACCACAAAATTATTTGGACTTAATTTTGTACTTTAGACTTTACAAATAATGACACTGAGTAATACTGTGATGATAAATGCATTTAAATGAACAAAAAATCTCCAGTTACCCTTGAAGTTCCATAATGCATAAATAATTTAAACATTTCCACAGAACAGTTCCTTTTGCATGCAATCAATAAATACAATAAACACAAACACAGATGAGGAACAAAGGACAGTTCACTGCAGAAGAGAAACTAGTACTAGTTTGTTGGCATCTTGACATCACCAAAACCGACTGAAGGTGTAAATGAGATATATAGAATATAAATTTAGAAAAGAAGATCAACCTGCAAAATGCACAGAAAAGACACAGACTCAACACAAGGAAAATCATCTGAATTTACAAGTACTGAGATTATTAATCAGTTTTCATGCTTTCAGTTGATGTGTGCTGTGTTATGTGGATAAACAAAGAATAATATCATGTTTGTTATTCTACAGAAAGTATTTGTGTGAAGATCAGAAGCTCCAGAGCAGCGCAGTGTGTTTGGTGCTGCTGTGTGTTCTTCTGCTGACTGCAGTCATAGTGCTGTGTGTCCACATCCATACAAAGAGCTCAACTACACACCAGAGACACACCAGCTACTAACTAACATCACCAACCTCACAGATGAGAGAGATGGGCTAAAAATAAAGATCAAAACCTGACTAATGAGAGAGACCAGCTAAATTTGGAGAAAAATGATCTTCAAATGATTCTTGGTAAACTGGGTGAGTTTCTTTTGTCATTTTAGTAGTTTCTACAGAGCAGAATATAATCTGGTCAGTATTCATAGGTTTTGAATGTCAAGTGTAATTCTAGTTAACATATTCATTGCATGGAAGAGTCTATAGTACAAAATAAATTCAGTAACACTTTATTTTCCATTGTCCATTTTACACGTTCTACTGACTACAAGTAACTTTACAACTACATGTCAATTTATTCTACTAATCCAGACCCTAATAGTCTACTTCTGTCTACTAATACTCTAATGAGAATTCGCTGACTGTAGTTGCAAAGTTTCTTATAGTTAGTCAATGTGATGTGTTTGGGTTAAGTGACTTATTTTAATGCCGGGTTCAGACTACACAATATTTTTTCTACCGGTCACAGTAGTCACTGTGTCAGATTATAGGATTTCGACTCTTAAAATCTTGCTGTGTCATGGACAAGAAATATGTCAGAGTACACATCGCTACCCGACCATTCATTGCGTGTCATCTTTAACCACGTGCAAGCTGATCATGTCAAAATCGGGCTAAAATTGTGTAGTCTGAACTGGGTATAAGGGTGTTTTACACCTAGTCTGTTTGAGCCCTCCAAACACTCTCAGAGCGGTTTAGTGTGTATATGTGAACAAACCAAGTGATCTCAGACCTCCCATAAGGACCCAAAAGCAAACTGTACTGACCACTTCTGAAGGTTGTCTAAATATGTTTTTGTGGATCTGTTTGTGGTTTGATTTCTTTGTAATATGTGAAAGGATTGAGGTCCCGGTCCGCTTTGCGTTTCAACAAGTGTACCTTCCGTGTTTTCCACCACTGCTGAAAACTAATGATATAGGCTATGCTGCTAGTAATCAAAAAATTATTAGAAATACTTATTTTTTCTGCATTTTTCACAATTGGAGAGATGCAGCAGTTGGTGCATTAAAGTCCTCCGGGGAAATTCATGTATGAGTGGAAGTCGTGTTTACGACGGTAGGTGTGTTCAAGTCACTTTCATAGGAGTATGATGGCGGTGTGCCTTCTCTGAATTAATTACACAAAATAACAACTTCTAGAAAATGCAGAGCAAAGAATGTGCATTGGTTGTATGTTGCTTTTCTATGTTTTTAATTAATTTATGAAGCCATTGTAAACTTTATCGTTACATATTATATTGTTATATTATGATGCTATCATATTTTTTGCTGGGAATCAGCTTACTTCGTTGTAAACAGAAAAGCCTGACAATGTCACTGCTAAATACCTGTAAGTATTATGGTATTTCGCCATGTTTCTCACTGACACACCCTCAACTCGTACAGATCGGGGGTTAAAGAAAATCAGAGCTCCCACTCGTATTTACGACACTGTGGTGTCATTCATGTGCGTTCAGCTCGTAAATACGATCTTTCTGACATGACTTGAAAGACCAAGTGTTACGGAAAACACCGGAGTCTGAGTTCTTATGAAGTTGTGGTGTGAAGAAAAGGTCTGAGATCACTTCAATGCTGAAGAGGACTAAAAAAAGAACTGGGTTCTCTTTCGAATCCACTAGATTGTGAACACCAAAAGGACTGAGGTCACTTTCGGCTGGTTCCCTTTCTGGTTCACTTTAAGTGAACTGAGTTTGGTTCTTTTAAAATGAACTATATGCAAAACCACCCATTAACACTAAAGCTCACAGATAAACGAAACAAGTTAAAAAGACTGAAAAGGTGCTAATGGTTAAACTGGTTCTATTAGCAGAAGGATGGGTTTATCTTCAATCCAGTCTTTACTTCATTTCCTCTGAGAAGAGGAACTGGACTGAGAGCAGAAGATACTGTACAGAGAGAGGAGCAGATCTGATCATCATAAACAACAGAAAGGAACAAGTGAGTGAAAGTGTGTGTGTGTGTGTGTGTGTGTGTGGTGTTTAGTTTTTAACCATAAATGATGAATGTGTCCGTGTTGTTATTCTTAGGAATTTGGCAGTTTTGATAATTTCTGGATTGGTCTGACTGACAGTGATGTAGAGGGCAGATGGAAATGGGTTGATGGCACCAACATGACCTCTGGGTGAGAAATCACTGAATTAAACTAATTATTATCTAATAAATGATCATATCTCACAGTCAGTATCATATCACACAGAAAGCAGCACTGAACATCTATGTCACGGAATGCACAGAGACAAGATGGTAAGATCCAAGCGCAGCTTTTAATAGGACAATCCAAAATCGTATTCCAGAAACAGGCAAGGGTCAAACCTCACAGAACAGTCCACATAAAACAGAAAACCAGGAATACAAAGTGCATGTAACACAAATTAACAAACCACAAACAAAGGCAGAAACAACTGAGTATAAATAGACAGAACACTAATGACAAAACTCAAAACAGCTGGTGCAATGAAGGATAATGAGTCTGGGAAGTGGGTTATGGGAAATGCAGTTCACAAATGGGGTGAGGAACAGTCCGGGTTGGAGTGCCCTCTAGTGGCTACCTAGGGAACTCCAACTGGTGATCATGACAGTACCCCCTCCCTACGGAGCGGATACCAGATGCTCCACGAAAAAACAAAAAACAAACAAAGAAAAACTCTCAGGAGGAGGTGGACAGGAGGAGGACCAGGGGGAGGGATGGTGGGCCAGGTCCAGAGTCCCCGACTGAGGGCCAGGGGGAGCCAGAGGAACAGACCATGGGGGCTCCATGAAGGTCGAAGTCCTGGCTGAGTGCCAGGGCGGCGCAGAAGGAACTGACCAGGCGGGATCCAGCAGGTCTGGAGTCCTGGCTGATTGCCAGGGTGGTGCTGGAGGAACTGACCAGGCGGGTTCCAGCAGGTCTGGAGTCCTGGCTGAATGCCAGGGCGGCGCTGGGGGAACTGACCAGGCGGGCGCCGGCAGGTCTGGAGTCCTGGCTGATTGCCAGGGCGCAGCTGGAGGAACTGACCAGGCGGGCGCCGGCTGGTCTGGAGTCCTGGCTGATTGCCAGGGCGGCGCTGGAGGAACTGACCAGGCGGGCTCTGACAGGTCTGGAGTCCTGGCTGAGTGCCAGGGCGGTGCTGGAGGAACAGACCAGGCAGGTTTCAACGGTTCAGACGGCCTGGGCAGTGGCATCAGGGAAGAAGGCTTGGATGGCCGCGGCGGGACAGACCAAGGGTGCTCCGTGGCCGTATCAGGGAGAGCGGGCAGCTCAGTGACGGCCTCCGTGGCCTTATCAGGGAGAGCGGGCAGCTCGGTGACGGCCTCCGTAGCCTTTTCAGGGAGAGCGGGCAACTCTGGAATGGCAGCGGGCTCGGGCTGCTCTGGGACGGCAGCAGGCTGCTCTGGGATGGCAGCGGGCTGCTCTGGGACGGCGCGGGCTGCTCGGGCTGCTCTAGGACGACGGCGGCCTGCTCGGGCTGCTTCAGGACTGCAGCGGGCTCGGACTGCTCTGGTCCGTGGTCACCAGACCTTATGTGCGTTCTCCAAGCACGCAAAACTGTCAAGACATAGAAGACAAAGACAGCTTTCTTGGCCATGTCAGGACTCACCGGGGAAGCATTCGGCTCCAAAACCTCTGGGGTGGCCTCCGGGCCAACAGCGGGCTCTGGAATGGCCTCCGGGTCTTGAGGGATGGAAGAAGCCCTCTTCCTCCTCTTCTTCCTCTTTCGTGGGTGAGGCGGTGGCTCTGTGCCTACCTCCTCTGTAGGCACTGGAGCGGACTTGCTGGCTGGAGCAGACTCGCTGGCTGGAGCGGACTCACTGGCTGGAGCGGGCTCTGGAGCGGACTCACGGGCTGGAGTGGACTCACTGGCTGGAGCGGGCTCACTGGCTGGAGCGGACTCACTGGCTGGAGCGGACTCTGGAGTGTACTCACGGGCTGGAGCGGACTCACTGGCTGAGCGGACTCTGCAGCGGACTCAACGGGCTGGAGATGCTCTGCAAGCGGACTCACTAGGCTGGGCGACTCTTGGGAGGCTCCAGGCCCTGAGGGATGGCAGCCTTTCCACTCCTCTTTCCTCCTTTTTACGTGTTTGAGCGGAGACTTCAGTGCCCCCTCCTCTGTGGGGCCTCTGGAGTGGATTCACGGTCTGGCGCGAGTCTGGAAGACGGACTCACCGGCTGGAGTGGGTTCTAGCTGAGGCCCGGGTGTTGCCACAGTGGACTCTATGGGAGAGATAACTACAAAGTCCAAAAATCAGGATTTGAAGCCCTCCAACTCCCTTGAGGCAGAGGGCCTAAGACACCCTTAACCAAGTCCTAGAGCCACCTCATTATACTTAAGACCCCCACCGCCATTGTCCACAAAACTGGGCAACAGCCTACCCTGCCCGTGCCCCTTGTCGAGGGCCATTACTGCCCTAAGTAACGCCATACGCATCCCCTCTCGTGGCTGCGGAAGAACCCCTGAAGCTCATGCTGATGGATCTATTAGTGGTTTGTTCTTGGTCACTTGTGCACAGAGACAGATGGTAGATCCAGCTCATCTTTTATAGGAAATCACAAAATCTTATTCCAGAACAGGCAGGGTCAAACCCACAGAACAGTCCCCATAAACAGAAAACCGTATACCAAGTTCATGTACCCAATTAACAAACCACCAACAAGGCAAAACACTGAGTATAATAGACAGCGCCCTATTGGACAAACTCAAAACCGCTCTGTGCAAATGAGGATAATGATTCCGGAAGTGGTTATGGGAAATGGCAGTTCAGAATGTGGTGAGTACAGGCCCGGGTTGGAATGCCCTCTAGGGGCTTCCAGGGCACTCCCCCTGGTGATCATGACAATCTAATGCTGATGCCGTTCTTTCAGGTTCTGGTGGTAATGGAGAAGCCTATAATAATGATGGTGTGAGACTGTGCTTATAACTTTTTCATCAGATGATGATTATCCATGTACTAGCTTTAAGAGGATCTTTTATAAGATTTATTTTTAAATGACACATTTCAATACTATGTGAGCATAATGCATATGAACACAAAAGCAGCTCATAATAATATAATAACACAAATATATTACTGCACATATGTCATGAGTGTTAAATTACTATAACTTAAAACAAACAAACATTTGTTCCCTTGCCATATGTTTTTAAATCTAAATCGTAAACTATGCTCCAAAATCACCAATTTAAATATATATAAATCATCACTATTCTACTACTGTACAATTACTACTTAATAACCCAAATATAACAACCTGTGAAGAACATGTTCATTTACCTCAGGAAAATTTGGCCATAATGGACTATTCAGTAGTTATCTACAAAAAACAAAAAAAAAAAGAAGAAAAGAAAAGAAAAGAAAAATTCATCTTCTACAGGCATCAGATCGCTAAATGATAATAGTTTTTAGGAAAACCATTTTTATGATCCATCAATTTAAAATCTGGTAACACTTTACATTAAGTCCTTTTGTAGGTTTTATAAGGTGTTTGGTTAATGATTAATAAGTCATTACAAATGCATTATAACATTAATAATACAGTTATGCTCTTATTACACTTTTTTAAAGATGTTTTTATACACTCATCATTAGGTGATTTATACATTAAGTTTCTGATTAATAAATCAATAACAACATGTCCTTACATATGAGTATTTAGGAATAGAGTTTGGTTTAGGCTTAGTTCAGTATAATTTTAATTATGCAGAATTTACTGTTAGTACTGTAAAATAAAGTATTACTGCTAGTTTACATTAAACTATTATTACTGTTTGTTGAACTGTCTTATTAATATCAAATATTAACAACTATATGAACGTCCTATACATTAAAAGGTCCTATAGTGTGTTCATAATATAATAAAATTTCTCTCCTACAAAACCTGACCATGAAAAATTACATTAAATCATAGCTTCAGATTTTTTTTTACAGAACTGCTACATTATGAAGAAGTTTATTACCATTAATATGTATACTTAGTTCATTATATTCATTTATTATTTTTTGCGTTATGAAATGTTGAGTTGATATCCGTATATTGAGCTTTCTTTTATGAAGAAAGAGTAAACTGGCCTCATGTCAGTACACCTTTTTCTCTGATTGAATAGGGAAGGCGCATACAGCATCACTTTGAACTTTGATTTGCTTCATACCTTGTTAAATATGGTATTTTTTTTTTACAATCAAACGCAACCTTCACGTCAGAAGGCTTGAGGTTTGAGTAACGCTTGGGCTAATTTTTAATTCGTTTGTTAAATTTTCATTTCACAATTTCATGTTACTGTTTTCACAAAGGCACTTTTCTTTATATGCTTTTCTATTATAAACTAATGGTAAATTAAACGCTTTAAATTGAATATCAATATCACATATAAAACTTTTATGTACCCCAATATGAGATACATCCCACCAAAATCATAGTTGATATAAACATATATAAAAGTTAGCTTTAATCTGCTACAATGTTTGATTGGAACAGGAATTTCATGTAACACCCTGAGTGTTGTTTTACCTTAACCCCTACATCTTCAGAGAGAGCAAAGATTTTTGTCTTATTAATGGCTATTAAAATTAAAATTCCACGATGTTTTTTGTTTTAACTCTTCATAATAAAACCTTATTTAAAAACTGCCATATTGTGTTTTCTTGTGTTAGCTTTGATTAATATTTCAATTTGTTTGATTATCTGAACATTAAAGTGTGACCACATGCAAAAAAAAAAAAAAAAAAAAACCAATCACACGCACTGTATATATCTGGCAGTTCACGTGACTACTGTTGCTGTGGGCTTCATATGATGAATCATTCACTCACCATGTTCATCACTGTCATTTCATATGCCATTTGGTTGGAGAACAACAATGTTCTCAATTGAACATTGCATGTGTAAACAGAGACCAGATAGTGAGTGTTTGAGCGGTGAACCGCGGTGCACTAACGGAAGCCCTAACGGCCAATGGATTCTTTTTTTTCACCTTGTTTTCTCGTGATCACGACTTATTTTCTCGTATCTCGAGAAAACAAAGTGGTTTTTTCTCTTGTGATCACGACTTAATCTCTGCTCGACTTACACAAATGGTGCCAACAGGTGTAGTATATTACAAATTAACTGGTGCTTGCGCTGTAAATATCCACTTTACTGTATTATTTCATATTGGCCTCAGATTGTAACGAGTTTTCGGCACAGAATAGTTTTCCTGATCGCTTTATTTTGTGTCAGTATTGTGGCCTTAAGCGATTACCTCTACGGTTAAATGACTGATTATAATTATTTGCTTGCAATGGTTCTGTTATCGTTCTGACTAGTTGCATGGCTCACCACAGTTTTCACAGACCGCCAATAGTTCGTGTGATACATACTTATTGTTTATTAAAACTAATTTTGATGTCACTGTAATAGTAGTATTCTGTTTGACCTTATTGTGTAATCTTTAAACGCTATTTTAATCATCGCAGTTTCAGTGTTTCGTTTTACCTAAATATGTCACAATTATAGATCAAAAAAATGATTTATAGCCATGTCATTTAATTCAGTGATAGCGTGTTAACCTATTGTATTTTCTACAATTTCTTTCTTTGTAGAAACATCCACTAAACACCTTCTCAACAGGAATCTCTGGAAGTATTGCACCCCTTTTTAATGGAAGATAGGAACAGTTTAAAGCCCATATCGTCACAGCCGATCCTACCAGGACGATAAAATAACATACACTTATGTCATATAGATATATATTCCATAATGTGTATGTTATTTTTATTCGTCATATATATATATTATATTATCTATATATAAATATATGAATGGTTTGAAAACTAAAGTTGGTTTAATCTAAAAGGTTTTAGAAGTATAGAATATCTCTGGCATCTTTCTGAAGGCACTCTGCTGCGCTTGAGATGCTCTGTTGGAATATTACGCTAGTTAATTACACAACAATATGTTTAAGCTTACATTTTATTGAACAGGGATGATTAGCCTATATGTATTTATTTATGTCTTTAAACTTTAGGATACGTGAAGTAAACATTTAGCTGAAATCCACAAGATTAAGAGTGCATGATTTTATCGCTCGATCAGATGCGCTTCAAATTGGGTTTCGTACTATAGCACAGTAGCATCCGGGTACCGTGTTTCCAGAATCAATCATGTAAACGAACTTTGGTATCCTCAGATGCACAAGAACAAATAGTCGTGAATCACGAGAAAACACTTATTGTTATCTCGAGATCGCGAGAAAATAAGTCTCATGTCATGAGAAAACAAGATAGAAAAAAATGTAATCCATGGCCGGTTAGGCTTCCGTAGTGCAGCTGATGATCGCTGGAGAATGTATTGTTTAAGCGTCATTGTTAGTGGCACTCACCTCACATGCCAGCAGCGATCAGGCCAGGGTTTCGAGACCGACTCAGAGCAGTGGTTAGGATTGGAGAGTGAGATTTGGAGCGGAGCAATGAAGAGAGGCTGTTTGTTTGGGTTGATTTCAAATACACCAATGTCCAACAGTGTTGATGAAATCTACTTATCCCAACTTTAATCAAAAGTCCTGAAATTAATTTAACTGCAATTAAAATTATAATTTAAACATTAAAAACTACTGAGAACACTAAAAAAATACATTTGTTATATGTCACTGTATCTAAACCTCTAAAAAACTTGGAACATGCCACAAGACACAAGACACATTTTCAACAGGAAGTTGCATCATCTGGATCTTTTGAGGCCATGAGAAGACCAAAAGTAAGTCCTCTCATTTTCACTTCTGTATATTTAATGAAATTGTAACTATGACTGAGAAGGTCAATCTCAACGTACTTTCCAGTTACCTAAATTATTTTTTAGATGTTATTTGTTTATTTTAAAGGGGTGGTTAAATGTGATTTCACTTTTTTAACTTTAGTTAGTGTGTAATGTTGCTGCTTGAGCATAAACAGTATCTGCAAAGTTACAGCGCTGAAAGTTCAATGCAAACGGAGATATTGTCTTTTAAGTTAGGGCATTTAATGCCTACAAAAAACAACCGGTTTGGACTACAACAGGTTGGTGACATCATAAACCCTGCAAAACACTGCCCCCAGGAACACGCAACAAAGTAGGTGAGGCCATGTGGCGCAGCATAATGGAAGTGGAAGAGTTGTGTACGCCGGATGCGAGCAGCGTGAAGTGACGCGTCAAAAGATAATAGAACCCATTATAATCTGTGATATTTTCACACTGGATGCGGCGAGGAAGACAGCTTCCAGAATCTACACGAGTTCAAAGCTGGATTTGCACAAAGGCTTTTACTGAAAGATGATGCAGTTCCTACTTTAAAAGCAGAAGCTGCTGTTTATTGACTTCAAACTTTAAGTACTTTTAATTGTTTGTACATGTCTTTTAAACATATAGCTCTGTTGCTATTTTTGGTTGCATCAGGGACATATACAAAGAGCAACTTGTTTTTGCTTCGCTAGCCAGTTAGCTAAATTCTACAAACACCAACAAACTTCTATGTTCATAGACAAACAGTTGTTCATGCTATAAATTTAACACTACCTTTACAAAAATGTGACTACTCAGTCATGTATTCAGCTGAGTAAAGCTTTAATCAGGATAAAACTGTATATTGAAAGCTAACAAACAGCAGTGACAGAATATATAAACACTTTGACACAAATACTAAATGAAATACCATTCATAAACGTCCTTTAAAAGCCGCGATTGCAGTTTGACCCTCTTCATCTGGGTCTAAAGGCTGGTTCACACTGTGCAATTTTGACCACGATTTGGTCGTCTAAGACAAATTTAGCGAAAGATTTCTATAATCCTAGCCTAAAGTAAGTCTTGATCGCTACTTTGACAGCCGATTAATGACCGTTGCGATCAAATTTTACCTCCGACGAAATTCTGGCAGTGTCAGAAGATTTGGTGCACAATCCTCCAGTGTGACTTCTCCTACGATGAACGTCAAATTGTCTTAGTTTTTCAAGACAAGATCAAAATTAATGATAGAGATGTCTTTTTTAACCACCATTTCAGTCCCGTGTGTAAAGCAGCTCACTGTCAACGAGCGTGTACGAGTTGATGATGTAAAAATTAAAATCTTTACTGTCGTACAATCTGACATAAAAGACAGCTGAGATCCCACAGTGTGTCATGAGGATCATGTTCGTACAGTCTGACAAGCAACCATCGTAAAGGACTGTTATAAATCACAGTGTGAACCAGCCTTAATTCGGCTCAATTTGATACAGCAATATAGACGCCATTATTTACATTTTCACTGAAGGGGCGTGTCGTTTCCGGACGCTTCAGCAAATCACGATACACTGGGCCAGCTACCAACCTGCCAACCAATCTGAGCACATTGCGTATTTCGAAGTGAGTGGCTTAATAGAAGCAGGAAGTCAAACGCCGTTCAAATGACAGTGGAAACCGAGGTGTATAATAAAGGTAAAATATATGAAAAATATGTTTGTTTGTTTTTTTAAAAACGAAGCATTAAGACATGATAATGAGTAAAGTCCTCTATTTTGTTGATTTAATTGTGTGAATATTAGTTGATATAATACTATTCACCTGTATCATGAGTTTTACAGTTGAAATTACTTAAACAGTATTTCCTGATGTCTTGCGCTCGCTTCCGCTGTCAGAGCTTGATCAGACCTTGATCAGACCTCACTAAGCGAATGCTGAACGCAGTTGGACATAGTGGTGTATTAGAGGTAAAAAATTATATAAATACTGTTCAGTTTCTTGCACAAACCGATCGTTTTGTAAGACTTGGTTTTCCTGCTCAGACAAAAACTGAGATCAAGTGCCCTGCAATAAAGCAATAAAACTCATCTGGACAGAAGATCTCAAAGAAGTAGCAAAGGACAGCCTTGCCCTAAACCCCCCACACACCACACACACACACACACACACACACACACACACACACATACACACACACACACACACACACACACCCTTCCCCCTGATTCAAGTCACTGAAAGTTCTCCAAGATGTATAATGTAACTTGTGTATCTATTGTTTTTTCCTGTCATGTTTGGTATCATTTTAAATGTCTCGATTGCGATGTGCGATTGGTAAAATGTTCTCAATTTCACAGCACAGCAGTCATTGGTATTATGAAGAAGATTGAAAACTAAGGAGAATTCTGCTCTTCTTTTGGGTGGTGATGTGAAAACCCACTCCTCTCCCCCCAAAACAGGTGTTGGTGTAGTAAATATTTATAACCCTTTTGTTCTGGTCTTGGTATATAAGGTAAAGTGCAAAGCAGTCATGGGGGATTTTCTGTAGCCAGAGACCCCCATACAGAGATGGGCAGTGCCTTCAAAACACTAATCCACCACTGTGTGCATGTGCATTTCAAATGCTATGCATTTATCATTTCTGAATTGGCTTCTAATTGTCCAACTATAAAATTGACATGACACATTTTACTTGACAAATAAAATGTTATATTTGCTCTGGATTCTTCTGAAATCATTATGACCAGTAGATTATTGGAGTCCATATTTCCGCAAATCTGCGTCAGGATAGATTAAAACTAAATGCTCAATGAAAGGAGCATGTTGCACATCATGGGACTTTTTGATTTTTGTCTATCAACTGGCTTAGCAAGTTGCAGTATCGTGACTAAGAAAACTGTGTTTTTGGATGAACAAGCATGTGGCGGTTCGACTCAAATGCATTAGTAAACTTTGCACCCTCTGACTAAGATCAGAACTGGCGAGTTTGTGATCGTGAAAGGCACTCAACCGGCCAAAGTGACTTTTCTAAGTGATATGGGTCCGTAATGAACAAATAATATAAAATATGAGATACCCAGAATAATCAAATATCTAAATTAATACATAACAAATAATGGAAACACAATCTAAGAGTAATAATCATTTGAAATTGGAGTCAGATTAAACAAGTGAAAATAAGTGAATTTCACAAAGGAGCTGAAAAGACATAAACGTGTTAACCTTCGCCTAGGCTGTCGGATTCCGTTTTTGGGTCGATGCGTTTCCTGTCTTAGGATTTATACAATTTATCAGCGGCCCACCAGGAATTCTCCTGAATGTTTGCATTTGTAGTTATTATTATTATTATTATAAGTAGCAGTAGTAGGCTATTTACTTTATATATTTATTATACTCTTTCAGGTTCACATCACTATGTGTGTTCTGGTGAGTGACAGGAGTTGGCGCTAGTGAGCATCCAATAAAGCCTTGCCACTTTCATGAGAAGAAGTCACACAGTTAGTACCAAAGCCAAAGGAAGGCAAGCCTGAAACTGTCACAGGGTGACAGTTTTGCACAAACCGATTGTTTCGTGTCTTAGGACATCAATGTGTTGTCACGAGCCACAGGGTTTAATTTGGATTTGTCTGTGCATGTTTATTTGACTCTTATAGATTGTGTCACCATTCACTCGCATTATTTGACTGACAGATGGCAACGGTTGGAGTTAAAAAATCATCATTTGTGTTCGACTGAAGAAACAAAGTCACCTACATCTTGGATGCCCTGGGGTAAGCAGATAAAGATCAATTTTCATTTTTGGTGAACTATCCCTTTAACGCTTACCCCTACCCTTAAACCTACCCATACCACCAAAGCTTTCCCTACTTTACCCGTATCCACCTCAATAGCTGCAATGTGTTTTGCAATTCATATGAACCCAATAAGTACATTGTACTTATTTTTTGATGTAAGTAGTTTAAGGCCACTTAATATAAAGTGGGACCATAAAACATTATCACAATGTATGTTTCATGTCAACTTTAAAGGGGTGATGAACTGAGAAATCAAATTTTCCTTGAGCTTTTGACATATAAGAGGTCATCATACTATAAGAATATCCTATAAGTTTTAGAGCTGAAAACTTCCTTGTTAGTCCAATAAAAGCATCTCAGGTTACGTATGTAGCCATAGTTCCCTGAGAACCAGGGAACGAGACTCTGCGTTTGAACGCTTTGGGAAACCTGGTGACACATGACCCGGTGTCTGAAAGCAATCTAACAAACTCTAATCCCTATTGGCCGGCGACAGCCTATGGCGTAATATGGCGTGACCCGGAAGTATAAAAGGAGCGCCTGGAGAAACAAACAGTATCTATCGTCTTGAGGGACTGTTCTGCAGGCAGGCAGACCGAAGCATGACAAGGAAACACAGAGTCTCATTCCCTGGTTCTCAGGGAACTATGGTTACATACGTAACCTGAGACGTTCCCTTTCGAAAGGGAACTCGCTCTGCGTTTGAACGCTTTGGGGAAAGATATATCCATGCCACCATGCTTAAGGAGAGTGCATGCCAAATAATATGGCTGACAAGATGTCGAGCAGTTTCGAAGGAAACGTTGAGCAACTCACCCTCGGGTCACACCAGGCTGTCAGTGACAGCATTCCCTACGGCCAACAGAGGCCTTCTGTAGAAAGCCTACTAAGGCCACTCAAGGCATCTGGGACCAACATTTCCGAGAAAAAGTGGTCCCTTAAAGTGAATGTGGCCAGGGAACCGAAAAAGGAGTCCCGGCCAGTCACTAGAGGGGAACGAAGTCACCCCCAATGCCACCAGGGAGGCCGACCTGGTCTGATGTAGGACAAACTTAGTCTTAGCCAACCCTGTCTGAATACAGAATCTCCAAAACACATTCTCCAGAAGAGAGCAGGTAAGAGCAACTGCAAGAAGGGCAGTAAACAACTCAAACCCACACGTAGAGACGGGCATCCTGGAGAGCAGAACTCAGCCGAGTGCTATGAACCCTCGTATTGAGGGGAGTATGAAGTATTGTGAAGTAATGAGGGGGAGTAAGGAAGAACCCAAAAGAAGGGCCTATGACCTCAGCAGACACGTGGCATCAGCTTGTGGCAGTGTTTTAAGCACCAGGAAGGACAAATAACCGAACCATAAGAAGGTTAAATTATCACCTGGGGCCCTGGCCAACCAGAAATGTACTCAATAAAAACACTTGTAACTCTCTCAGCAAGAGGAGTACACTATTACATACACCAGTATGTTCAAAGGTGGCCCAGAGGGCCTAATACCTGTAAAGCATACGGCGTTTGTCTAGTGGCCACATAAAGACAGGCATCCTGGAGAGCAGAACTCAGCTGAATGCTATAAACCCTCGTATTGAGGGAAGCATAATCCGCTCATCCTAGGATCTACTCAGCGCTTGATTATTTGTACTGAGGAGGCTGTGTACTAGAAAACCCCGATACAGGGGAGCACAAACCAGCCTAGGGCTGAACCTAAGGAGGAGGCCTCATTGAGGCCTACAACCCATGATCAGCTTAGGGAGCTAAGCACTATTACACAAACAACCCTAGGAGGGAAGTACAAAGCTCATCCTAACAGGTAGACCATACTGGGCACATAATCATATACGAAAAACATTTCGCCACATTAGAAGGACATTCAGTGGTGGCCTGTGAGGGCCACCTTGAACACCTGTCTTGCTGGGCGCAGGTTACATATGACAGTAACAGTAGTTAAACTGTAAAGTGCCCACATGACAATCTACCTAACACAATCCAACAAGCAGTGTACTTGGTAAAAGAACCTTCTTACTCTTTAAAGCAAGAGAAGTACAATGTACGCCAACACGCACTAAGGAAGGCCTTTGACTGGCCTATGGCCTTAGCAGACACGTGGCATTAGCTCGTGGCAGTGTTTAACCATTGGGGTTCTAGGAGCAAAAAATAGAACCAACCTAGATACTAGGTAGCTATTTAGCAAGACTAGAGTAGAACCCAGACTCAAGGAGGCTGATGTAGTTAAAACCAAACTTCAGTAAGGTTTTACCACAAAAACCCACCCTTGAGAGGTCAACCACTCAGAAGAGTACTCGGTAAAAGCACCTTTTTACTCTCAAGTGAGAGGAGTACATAACTGAACTCCAACATGCTGCACGGGAGGCCTATAGGGCCTACCCTAGTAAACACGTGGCATCAGCTAGTGGCGACCATAATCATACCAACCATCAGGCCATGCATTCAGGATTTAGTTACTAAAAGGAAATGCATATTACGCCACATACTCCACGAGAGGCCTGCTTAAGGCCTGCTCACAAGTGACGTTCAGCCTGTTCGCAGAATAAAAACACAGACTGTGCCAACATGTGAACTAGAAAGGAGGCCTGTAGGGGCCTACCATTTCAATGACACGTGGCTTCAGCTCGTGAAATAAACTATGTGAGCAAACTATGATCACCTAACAACAGCACTTGCAAAACTTTTCACAAGCTGTTAACTAGAAAGAGGCTAAAGACATAAGAGCCTACATTCCAAGTTATATGCAATATAGCTGTTATCAAGATCACCAAAGGGAGCTAATAGAAACCAGACTGCAAAAGCGGTTCTAACACTACCCTGAGTATGCAGTGACACAAATAAACCCTAACTGGGGAATATTAAAATATTCAAATATTAAAATACTCTCTCTAAATAGAGGCTAAATTCAAAAAAGGCCTGCTATTATGAGAACAGGTGCTAACCTGTGGCAGCATAAGTAAGCTCACATACAAATGTAGGGCAAAAGGCTAGAACTCAAAGCAAACACAATGCTTTGAAATACATGCTATCCTAATAGGATAAACGTTCTCTATAAACAGATTTGCAAATCTGTACTGAGCCCTAGAGGACGGAGGCTAAAAAGCTAGCGCTGTCAACTCAAACTTGAATGAAAATCAAGTGGCTCAGAGGAAAAACATTTATCATAGCATGAAAAGTTCTAGAATGTGTGGCCTAGCATACACTGATAACTTATCTATCTTTGACAATAAAGTTAAATATATTAAAGTTAAATAACAAAGCATCAGACTGAGCCACTGACATCCTGAAGTAAACTTTGAAACGCTCGGGATAATCACACAGCTCCTTGATGAGGTGAACTCTCCTTTCTCTCTACGCAATCTCAGGATTGGATGGACCCAAAATTTCCTTTGTTTTAACCCTAACCCTTTTTAAGAAGAGAGAGGACAACTAAATCATGTTCAGTGCTTGAAGACTTAATTTTGTATAGTTCTGCTATTTTTTTTCGCAACGGATTCATTAATACGCATCGGACTCAGTGTACAAGGTCTCTGTGCATGTCAAATTTTTAGGATTACGAATACGAAAAAACGCATGCGAAAATTTTGGACTCAGTGTGCAAAAGCCTTAAGTAATAGGCCTATGTGGAGCTAAACCAGATCAAGCTACCAAGCAATAAACATGCCGTTGTAAGACTTGATTTTCCTGCTCAGACAAAAACTGAGATCAAACGCCCTGCAATAAAGTAATAAAACTCATCTGGACAGAAGATCTCAAAGAAGTAGCAAAGGACAACACCTTGCCCTAAACCCCCACCACACACACACACACACACACAAACACAGCTTCCCTCCCCCCTGATTCAAGTCACTGAAAGTTCTCCAAGATGTATAATGTAACTTGTATATCTATTGTTTTTTCCTTTCATGTTTGGTAACATTTGAAATGCCTCAGTGCGATTGGTAAAATGGTCTCAATTTCACAGCAATCAGTAGTATTATGAAGAAGATTGAAAACTAAGGAAAATTCTGTCCTTCTTTTGGGCGGTATTGTGAAAACCCACTCCTCTCCCCCCAAAACAGGTGTTGGTGTAGTAAATATTTATAACTCGTTTGTTCTGGTCTTGGTATATAAGGTAAAGTGCAAAGCAGTCATGGGGGATTTTCTGTAGCCAGAGGCCCCCATACAGAGATGGATGCAACTATGCTTTTTGTTACGAGTAAGCCGACTTACCGACTTAAAGGTAGATATTTACCCTGCATCCAATGTTTAAGGTCAGAACTGACGAGTTTGTGTCCGGGAAGAGCACTCATTTGGCCAAAGTGACTTTTCTAAAGCGATACCAGGACCGCAGTGAATGAATAATTGAAGATACAAGGTAATCAGAATAATCAAAAATCTAAATTAATGCATAACCAATGATTAATTTCTAATTGGAAACACAACCTAAGACTCATAATCATTTGAAATTGGAGTCAGATTAAACGAGTGAAATTAAGTGAACTTCACAGAGGCACTGAAAAGGCATATGTGGCAAGGGGGCGTGGTTTAGCGAGGTCTGCAACGGGAGAGAGCGGCAGGAGACGCATGGTGAGTGAGTTAAATGTAAATCACGAACACCTGTTTCTCATTCCAGTGATTGGCACGGAGACAGGATAAAACACCGTGAGAAGCAGGAGTGTGTGAGAGAGAGAGAGGGGAACTGCTGACTGAGACACGACAACAATACTGGAGTGAAGCCCTTTGTGGATTATTTATTTTTGTTGTTGTGCGCTGCACACAGTCTTTCTGTTGGACATTTTCATTGACTAAATAAAGCTCAGTCAGCAGTTATTCGTCAACCCTGTCCTCTTCCTTCCCTAAACGAACTTAATCATACTACACTGGTGCCGAAACCCGGGAAGGAGGACGGGTGGCCGCTGCCATGCAATCGACGTCCTCCACCCCATTTGCGCACATCATCGCTTCCCTCGCGGTCCTACATCGCGAGCAACACCAGGCCCTGCTGGATCTAAGGAACGACCAGGAGCGGTGTTTCCAGGCAATCGTGCAGACCCAGCAGGAGGACTGCGAGAGGTTCCGGAGCTGGATCGGCCGGGAGGTTCCCACGGAGACCACTGGGCAGCCGGCTGTGCCCACCCACCTGCCCCTGAATAAAATGGGTCCCCTCGACGACCCAGAAGTCTTCCTCGACCTGTTCGAGAGATCCGCCAAGGCGAGTGGTTGGCTGCGGGACCAGTGGTCAATGAGGCTGGTCCCGCTGCTCTCGGGTGAGTCACAGGTGGCGGCACAGCAGCTGCCAGTCCAGAACCTCCTGGTCTTCGACGACCTTCGGCGGGCCATCATCCAGCGGGTCGGTTGGACCCCAGAGCAGCACAGACAGCGCTTCCGCTCCATGGACTTGGGCGAGTCCGGCCGGCCCTTCGTGATGGCCCAACAGCTCCGGGACTCGTGCCCCAAATGGCTACTGGCTGAGGGAAGCGATGTGGACCAGGTCATCGATCGCGTGGTACTGGAACAGTTCATCACTCGGCTCCTGAAGAAAACTGCCGAGTGGGTCCAGTGCCACCACCCCACGTCGCTGGACTCAGCCATCCATTTGGCGGAGGACCACATGGTGACATGCCAAGGGGTCGGCGATCCCCTGCCATCCACCTCTCTCTCTCCCTCTCTTTTGTCCCCGTCTCTCTCTAGACCTGTCCCTCTCCCCAGGTCTCGTCCGCCCGGCCCGCCTCGTGTTCTGCCGGTGGAACTGAACAGGCACCGCTCTATGGACCCAGAGCCCCACCCAGGGGGGCGGGACTCTCCGCTGCCGGGCCGGACCCCGCTCCTGTTTCTCCCCTCTCTCCGCGCCAACCATTTAACCCACTCTCTGCCACGAGAGCGGCGGGCAGGTCTGAGCCGGCCTGTTGGCGTTGCGGGGACCCGGAGCATTTTGTAGGGACAATGATCCGGGTCCTGGACGACCCACAGGCTGCCCCTGGTCAAGCTGGCTGGTACCAAATACCTGTGAGTATCAAGGGGGGTACCTATCAGGCTTTGGTGGACTCAGGTTGTAACCAAACCTCCGTTCATCAAAGCCTGATTTCATCTGGGGCATTAGATACAGGCCGCATGGTTAGGGTGCGGTGTGTGCACGGGGATGTGGTGAAATATCCTGTAGTGCCCGTCATTATTCAATTTAGGGGACAAAAGCATAATGTTGAGGTGGCAGTTAATCTGGACCTCCGGCATCCGATAATTCTGGGAACGAATTGGCCAGCGTTTAACAAATTATTAGGATATTTATGCTCGGATGCCTCTTGGGGGAAAAAGACACGGGATACGCAAGCGCGAGTGCAGGTGGAAGAGACTGATCAGGGACCAGTGAGTTCAGCTTCAGGGGAACAGAGCAAAATCGAAAGACTGATTCTTTCGGACCGCGATGATTTTCCCCTCGAGCAGTCTCACGACGACACACTTAAACATGCGTTTGAAAAGGTCAGTACCAGCGATGGTCAGCCTCTCCAGCCTGGGCGTCCGCTTTCTTATCCTTATTTTTCGATTATAAAAGATCGGTGAAGCTGTCGAGTGAAGCTGTCAATCAAACAGCGCGAGTTTACCGTGACTGACACGCAAAAATACTGTTTTATTCAACGAATCTTGTAGTTATATCGTGTTTGTACTGTTAATGAAGATGAAAGCATTTGTTAGTGTACAGAAATTGAGTTGCAATGAGATCACTGCTTTCATGCCACGATCTAAATATAGTGCCATAGATCTAAATGTAATGCAACACTTTTCACGATTAGTTAACCTTGAGAGCTGTAATAGTAAAAAGGTGCTAAAAGAGAGAGTAAAGGAGAAAAGGAAATATGTCAACCAGTCACAGCAATGGGCGTTTACACTGAAGTGTCACATCAGACACGCCCCTTAAAACAGAGCGTTCAAACCAGAGAGCTAAAATCAGGGTAGGAAATATGCCTTTTATTTATATATTATGGCAATTTTGGATGTAAAAGGCATACTAATATTGTAAGTGCACCCCAGGAATCATTATAAAACAATAAACCAACGCAGTTCATGACAACTTTAACAGTCTGATGTCACAGGTTTTTGTTTCCACACATTGACCACAAGTTTTTTTGTCACTGGCTTTAAAAGAAGACGAGTGCTGCCTACATCTACAACGAACAAGGAACAAGATCATTTAATGTTTGATGGTTAAAGAGCAGAAATGTCTGATGGTATTTATGAAGATGTGATTTTGAGGGAGAATGAAGGAATGAACACAGACAGAATGGAGATGATAGTGGCAATCTATGAGAGTGCAGAATGTGTGAGAGATCATGACTTCAGGACAGAGACAAACACACACCAACCACTTCAGCGTACAGGTAATCACATTCATTACTTTGATCAAATCATCAGAGTCTGCACATGTTCAGTCATCTAATGTCAGACCTGTGCTGTTCAGAAGTGATTGTGTGAAGATCAGAAGAAGCTACAGTGTGTTTGGTTCAGCTTTGTGTTCTTCTGATGCTATTGTAGGATTTAATAACTAACCATCTGTATATGATTTTGGAGAGAGAGAAAAAACTGATTAAAATTTTTGGGTAACGCTTTAGATTACAGCCCGGAAAGTACTGCGTAATTACAACGAATTTACAGTGTAATTTTCGATAATTATAGTGTACCCATAAAGTAAGTACATGTAAGTATAACAATATGTAAAGTCTTGGGAATAAAGGGATAACAACCAGGAAAATAACAAATTATTAATACTGTAAGTATTTTAGAACTAAGGGGTACTTACACTATTATGACAGACAACAATCTTACGTTTGGGAGCAATTTAGCAAGAAAGTGCACTGATTAAGTTTCAAGGCAAGTAGAAAGAACTATTGCAATTTTTTTTAACACATGGGGAAATATACTCTTGTTTCATGTAGTTACAGGGTAAGTAATAAAAAAAATAGCTAATTTATGCAGCCTAACAATCCTTTAATGGATTTGAAAATATAAATTTATAAAGTGTTATGTGTATGCCAGGTTAAAGAGATGCGTTTTTAGTCTAGATTTAAACTGACAGAGTGTGTCTGCTTCCCGAACAATGCTAGGAACATTGTTTCAGAGTTTAGGTGCCAAATAGGAGAAGGATCTACCGTCTGCGGTTGATTTTGATATTCTAGGTATTATCAGCTGGCCTGAATTCTGAGATCGCAATAAACGTGAAGGACTATAATGCATTAAGAGCTCGCTCAGGTACTGGGGAGCTAAACCATTTAGGCTGCATTTACACTGAAAGTCTTAAGGCACAGATCTGATCTTTTGACTATATCTGATTTTTTGGCCAGTGTGTTTACGTTGACTTTAGACGTGACTGTTATCTGATATCTGTGTTTACATTACTTCCTGCCCCAAAATGATTGGCATTGATAGTTGTACATGCACATAACATAACATAACATAACATAACATAACAAATAACAGTTTTAAATGGCCGTGCTTTTAACCCATTTGTGCCCAAATTTTTCTGAATTATTTCATGAATGTTCTACGCCTTCCCTATTCTACTTATGGAACGAACGCGGCGCCAGTTTCGTTTTTTTCCGTAACTTGAATAGGGAAGGCGTAGGACATTCAGCGTAAGCGTTATGAAGAATGCGGAAAGTATGTTCAAGGCGATATTTTGTTTATAAAGCATAAACGGTTGTATTTTTTTCGAAAATGACCGATCGATTCGCTAGATAAGACCCTTATTACTCATCTGGTATCGTTTAAAGCCCTTGAAGCTGCACTGAAACTGTAATTTTGACCTTCAACCTGTTGGTAGCCATTGAAATCCACTGTAAGGAGAATAATCCTGTAATGTTTTCCTCAAAAACCTTCATTTCTTTTCGACTGACGAAAGAAAGACATGAACATCTTGGATGACATGGGGGTGAGTAAATTTATCAGGAAAGGTGTATTTAAAAGTGGACTAATCCTTTAATAGTGTCCTATGTGAACATGTTCTGCATTTATTTTCCCCAGGATTTTGTTTTTTTTCTTAAAAAACGTGTTTGAATGGGCAAATATGTTGTATGCACCCCTCAATGTAAAATTTGAATAGGAGGAGAACATTTATGCATCTAACTCAAAATAACTGCTTTCAACAGATCAACAGATCAATCAAAGTTGAAGAACATTCAATGTGAACACAAAAAAGTTGCATCTAGCTTATAATTTCTTGAATATGAAAACACAACAAACAACAAATCCGTTTGTTTTAAAGTGGTGGAACATAGAGCAGATCAAAGTCCAGCCATTTAGTTGCCCCAACAGAGCATTGTGAATTAAAATGTTAAATTACATTGTTCATTAGAAACAATTACATCTATATGTGACCCCGGATCACAAAAGCAGTCAGAAGTCACACGGGTATATTGGTAGCTATAGCCAACAATACATTGTATGGGTCAAAATTATTAATTTTTTTTCTTTAATGCCAAAAATCATTAGGATATTAAGTAAAAATAATGTTCCATGAAGATATTTTGTAAATTGTCTATCGTAAATATATAAAAAAATTCTTTTTGTGAGTGGATATACATTGTTAAGGACTTCATTTGGTCAACTTTAAGGTGATTTTCTCAATATTTTAATATTTTTGCACCTTCAGATTCCAGATTTTCAAATAGTTGTATCTCCAACTATGGCTAAATGTCCTATCCTAACAAACCATACATCAATGAAAAGCTTATATATATATTCACTTTTCAGATGACGTATAAATCTCAATTTCAAAAAATTGACCCTTATGACTGGTTTTGTGGTCCAGGGTCACATATAAAAAACAAATAAAAAATAAATAAATTAAAAAATAAATTGATTAACAAATAACAATATAAAATATTATGAAAGCAAAAAGCACTAAACAAGACCAATAACTTTGATTTATTAACACATTAAACACAGTATACCCCATTTTCCCATTATATGTGTACTTACAAGTCATTTGCCCACCTGCAACTATAGTTGCCGCTTGGACTTTTGACTAAATATACAAAAAACTATAGATCTCTTGTAAGATTTGTTTTGTTTGGATGATTCTAGAGACCCTCATGATTACGTATATATATACATATATATATGTCAACAAAAAATTCTTAATATTAACATGAAAATTACTTTTCTTTGGGAGGGTTTGCCTTCGCTATGCTTCCTGGAAGTAGGGGTAGGACGTTGACAGCCTCATGTCACAGGAAAAAAGTGAATACCTTTTTTTTGTTCTTGAAATCCTTTATTTGGTTGTTTTCTTGCATGTCATTAAGAAATAAAACATGGAAAACATCTAGAAAAAAAACTTACAAAAGGAAACCATACACTGTGGCAACTATAGTTGCCAGTGGGCTAAAATGGGTTAAACGTATTTAGATATTTCATGTCGAGAGGCCATAGCCTATACCTGTCAGAATGGATTGCTAACAGCTGTCAGTGTCAGCTGCGCGAATTCTGACTCAACGGATACATAGACCGGAAAATAAAGGTAACCTATTTGCGTTTGATATTTTATCTACAGTTATGTTTTAGAACTCCATTTTTTGAATGAATTCGAGCGAGCTAGGGAGAGAACACGTGCGCGAGAGAGAGAGTAGGCTATAGTGAAGCTTTTGGCTTAGGTACAAGAAAAACAACACAGCGGTCTCTTTTAAATTAACCGGGCAAAGGTTAAAATTCAGCTGCTAAATGTAGCCTATGTGTGTGTGTGTGTGCGCAATTTCTATCTAGAAAAATAGATAAAATGTTAGACATATAAAGTTCCCACCTGAAGCTGCAAATTTTTAGTGCGAGTGCATACATGCACGTCTGCTTCATAATACAACATTAAAGCTACCTTTTAATGAGCAAACGTGCCACCCTCGCCTTGTGATGGCTTGGAATTCCAATGGGAATCGGATGTGCGTGTTTAGACGTAGGTCGCATGTCCAGAGAACGGATAAGTATCGGATTTAAAACCACATTTGGAAGTGGCTCAGATCGGATGCGAAAAAATCGGATCTCATGAGGATTTTTGTGTTTACACGTGTGCAACTAATTCCAATCTGTGTCAGATGTGAGCAAAAGATCGGATTTTTTGTGCCAATGTAAACGCAGCCTTAGTGCTTTGTAAGTAATTAGCAAGATTTTAAAATCTATACGATGTTTAACAGGAAGCCAATGCAGTGTTGACAGAACTGGGCTAATATGGTCATACTTCCTCATAACTACATGAAATAAGAGTGTAACAGGCACCACTTAAATTTACGGCCCACAATGTCATACTTACCCTGTAACTACATGAAACAAGAGTATATTTCCCCATGTGTTAAAAAAGATTGCAATAGTTCTTTCTTCTTGCCTTGAAACAACTTAATCAGTGCACTTTCTTGCTAAATTGCTCCCAAATGTAAGATTGTTGTCTGTCATAACAGTATTAGTACCCCTTAGTTCTAAAATACTTACAGTATAAATAACGTTATTTTCCTGGTTGTTATTCCTTTATTCCCAAGACTTTACATATTGTTCCCCTATACTTACACATACTTACTCTATAGGTACACTATAATTATCAATAGTTACGCTGTAAATTCATTGTAATTATGCAGTACTTTCTGGGCTGTAATCTAAAGCGTTACCAAATATTTACTCAGCCTGTGTGTTTCAGTTAGGATGGTCAGTCAATTTTTTCCGATGCCTTTTTTGTTTGAGGCCGTTTCGTCTGATGCCTAATTGTATGACTTTAAAATGCAAAACTCTTGCAGTAAGTCATTAGCTGACAACAGCACATGCATGAGTTAATGTAACTGCTGTATCACTGCATCTACAACTACACAGTTACTGTCCACAGGCGCTACTCTCCAGCACAATGATAACCTCACTAAGCTCAGATAACAGAAACAGAACATTAAACACTAACAGATCTCTCTAGATATCTGCATCTTCACTTATTACAATCCACTCTGACTTTGTTTCTTTCATACAAAACTTCTTAATGAGGTGTTGATGTTTTATTAAAATGTATAAATATCACCGTTACGGAGGTAAGCGCTTGCTTTAGTTGGGCTCCTGACCCTTGACATTTTAACTTTAATTTTTTTTTCTCCAATTGTTGTAACTGTGTTTCTAAAGCACATTTGTTACAAAACAAATTGTGAGAGAGAAAAAAAAATCAGATAAAATTAATCTGGTTGCTTATTGTTGATGATTTCATTGTTGTACAGTGGCTTTTTCGCTGATCTCTGAATATTGTGTTCCTTTCATGTTGTTGTAGTCCTATGATAATGCATAAAATCTTGTCCTGGTTTGATATTTTGAAAGTTTTTATCATTATGCAGAAATTATTCAGACAGGAACATCCTATAGTAATAGTCCCCTAAATATTCCCAGAACGTCCTGAATGTTCCCTGAAGGTCTACCAAATAATGTTCCCCAATCCTTAAAAGAACTGTACATCGTGACCGTCTCTGAACATTCTGGGAACGTTACTAGACAACGTCCTTGACACCAGTGGGGACGTTCTGAGACTGGAGTTATTTTAAGGGTTGGGGGACATTATTTGGTGGACCTTCAGGGAACATTTAGGAATGTTTAGGGGACTATTACTATAGGACGTTCTGTTAACTTCCCAAATGTCCTCTTTCTAACGATCTTGTGCAACCATAAAATAACCATTAACATTATTAAATGATCAACAGAGGACCGTGTGGGAACGTTCAGTTAATGTCCCAAATATCCTGTTTGTAATGTTCTTATGTGACCATAAAATAACCAAAATGGAACATTCCCCTAAAGTCATATAAGGAACCTTGATAACACTTTACAAGAAGGTTCATTAGTTAAACATTAGTTAATGTATTAACTAACATGAATTAACCATGAGCAATACATTTGTTACTGTATTTACTAATCTTCGTTAACGTTAGTTAATGAAAATACAGTTGTTTATTGTTTGTTCATGTTAGTTTAGAGTACATTAACTAATGTTAATAAGATTTTAATAATGTATTAGTAAATGCTGAATTTAACATTAACAAAGATTAATAAATGCTGTAGTTCATTATTAGTTCATGTTAACTAATGTACTTATCTAATGTTAACTAATGAACCTTATTGTAAAGTGTTAGCGGAACCTTGAACTCCAGCACTTTTCATTACGGAAAGATGACGTTTTAGGAATGTCCCTAATGTTCTGTATAGGTTCGGAATTTGTCACATTTAGAGAACTTTTACGGAACGTTGCACAAGGTCTCAAGAACGTCGCCTTCTACGTGGGTACATACTCATTGAAAGCATCATTTTGTGAAGGCCTCAATATGTCAATAAATTTCAAAATCTTTACTCCAGCCTCTTTGAGCATTGCTCCTCACATGATTTGAGACTTTACACTGACCTCAGATCATTTACGTTCTCAGTGACATGTGATTGACTTGCTCTTAAAAGAAGCATCGCAGGCGATAGAAACAAACATGCAACAGAAGAACACAGATTGATTTCAAGCACAATTAAGATACATTTTCTCATCAATTTTGATTTGACAGAAGTAAAGTGACTTTTCTCTCATGTATAATGTGCTTATTACTGTGCTTATTTGAACCTGGCTGCTACATCTAACCACAATACCACAATAGTGCCCTTTAGTAAGAGCTTTTCGTTATGCAAATTCATTGGTTTTAACAGACAGGATGTCACATGCTCTAGTACTTTGACATACTTTGCCACTTATTGGCCTCAACTACTAAAAGTAGAGTCTCAAATAGCAGAGGACTACAGAGTAGAAACACGTATAGCTTCCATCATGTGAACAAAAATGTCTCTCAGCCTTACATTTCTCTTACAATACATTTGAATCCTCCTATTGCATTTGCATCCTTTTTAACCTAGAAGAGGAACAGAATCATTTGTACATTAATTTTAGAAATATATTAAAACCGTTTGCAGCTTTCTTATTCCTAATGTTAACAATTATTCCAAACTAGTTTTGGTTTATATTTTTATGAATCATTACAATATAGAGACAATATTATAAAAATACATTTTGCAATTGAGTGAAAAAAAAAATGATTATATGGATCATAATTGTGGCTTAAAGTCAGAATATATACAATATATCATAGATATAAGCTTGCAATTCTGAGAAAAGAAAGTCAGAATTGAGAGATATAAATGAGCACTTATAAGAAAAATAAAATCAGAATTGCAATTTATATAAATCACAATTCTGATTTTATAAGACACAATTGTGGCGTTAAAATCATGCATTTCTGACTTTTAAAGGGATAGTTCACCCAAAAATGAAAATTCTGTCATCATTTATTCACCCTCAAGTTGTTCCAAACCTGTTTGAATTTCATTGTTCTGCTGAACACAAAGAAAGATATTTGGAAGAATGTCAGTAACCAAACGGAGGGGTGTTTTATAATTTTCACAAAATGTATTGCAAATTTAATTTAATCACTTTCAAGGACCAATATTTGTTTTCAAGTACTTTCCAGGCCTTGAATTCATGTGTCTAAAATCCAAGTACTTTCAAGGCATGTGGGAACCCTGGCCTGTTTATGGCAATATAAACACTGAACCAAGAGAAATCATACAGATACACATACAACACAAACATACAATTAGGAATTGAGAAAACATTAATCTTGATGTCTGTCATTTTCAGGAAGTGATTATGTGAAGATCAGAAGCTCCAGAGCAGCTGCAGTGTGTTTGGTGCTGCTGTGTGTTCTTCTGCTGACTGCAGTCATAGTGCTGTGTGTCACGTTCACTCTAGAGAGACGACAGTTAATATCCAAGAATGAAAACCTGACCAATGAGAGAGACCAGCTACTAAACAAGAACATGGCCTTGACAAATGAAAGAGATGAATTAACTAAAGAAAGAGACCAGTTCAATCAGGAGAGAAATGAACTGTGGAAGATGCTCAATGAAATGGGTAATGTTAAATTATAGTACAATTACTTGTACAAGTGTTTACTTGAATATCTAAATGAGGTCATTCCATAAACTTGCACTTTCAGTATATCAGTATATACTTAAAATAAGTGCCACTATCATAAACTAATGTCATAATTCAGTACAGCTGGAGAAAAAAAAAAGTCAATGATTTGGTTGTGTTTACAGATGGATATATTAATCAATCCAGTCTTTACTTCATTTCCTCTGAGGAGAAGAACTGGACTGAGAGCAGAAGATACTGTACAGAGAGAGGAGCAGATCTGATCATCATAAACAACAGAGAGGAACAAGTGAGTGAAAGAGAGATTGGGCACCAAAGGTTGTGCTGCTCACAGTATGAATGTCTACTCACCAACACAGACCTTTAAAGTGCACCTATTGTGGCATTTTAAAGGTTCCTATTTTTGTTTTGGAAGTCTCCAACAACAGGTTTACAACCATGCAAGGTCAAAAAACACTTTTAATGGTCTCATCTGCATTTATTTTTACCTTATTTCTCAATGACTCCCAAACGATTAACTCAACGATTCGTTTTGCCAAACCCCTTGTTTGCGCGATGCTAATGATTGGTCAGATGAGTTCTGCTGGTTAACATGAAGTACAGTATACAGTGCTTGCATCACTTACATTATATTATAATAAAGATGGTGCTCCGTTCTGTTCAAAGAATAAAGACCCAGAGAGGAAATAAGTTGTTTTGTGTTCATGTTAGCGAGCCTAGCCCACAGCTCATTGATAAACACACAAACAGTCATGGTATATGTGTTAGCTCAACACAGAAACGTATTGATAAAGCACTGCAGTTGTACACCAACGTACTGCTCTATTCTTTATCATAACTCCAAGTATAATAACAACAAAAAACATTTGACACATTTATAGACAATTGCGAGCGACAAATTGCTGTTAGCTGGTTAGCCAGAGACCTACAAGCTGCGTTATGCGGAGCGTACACAACTTTGATGACAGGATTTTCAGTTTTAGGTGAACTAACCCTTTAAATGTGACTTCCTGCTTCATTCTACTAGGAGTTTGTGAAAAAGATATCTGGTAATGCTAAAGTCTGGATTGGTCTGACTGACAGTGATGTGGAGGGCAGATGGGAATGGGTTGATGGCACCAACATGACCTCTGGGTGAGAAATCACTGAATTAAACTGATTATTCTCTAATAAATGATCATATCTCACAGTCAGTATCATATCACACAGAAAGCAGCACTGAACATCTAATGCTGATCTATTCTTTCAGGTTCTGGGAGTCTGGAGAACCAAAAGGGTTTAGAAACGAGAACTGTGCTGTGTTACATCCATCAGGGTGGCATGATTATCCCTGTAATGATGCTTTTAAATGGATCTGTGAGAAAAATATTTTAAAAATAAGCAATTAAATGAAATATATTTTAATTAGACTCATAACTACTACAATATGTAAAGTATGGTGTAACTGAGTCAAGTTTCTTAATCTCATCATCATAGCTGTAAATAATGGCAGTAACTACTTTTATAATATACAAGGAAAAAATAAAAGTATGCTTTTTTATTTTCTCATTTATTTATAATTTTATTTTTTTTCCACATTTAATAATTCTCCATTTATTCATTCATGTATTTATTTTTTTTAGCACACTTATTTTTGTATATATGTATGTATACATTTATTTATTTCCACATGCACAGCCGGCCCAAGGCATAAGCAAACTAAGTGGTTGCTTAGGGCCCCCAAAAGCATATGAAATGACAACTTGATCAGGTGCAGTTCTAGTGCCTCCGTCCCAAAAATACTGTACAGCTCAACATATATTCACATCACATTAGGGCTGCACGATGCATCGTTTTAGCATCTATATCGCGATGTGCGCTTCCACGATAGTCACATCGCAGGAATTGCAAAGTTGCACATGTAAAGGTCCTGTCACATGGAGCTGCGCAGACGCACGTGAACACCAAATTGCGCTCACTTTAGAAAGGGATCTCTGCACTACATTTACCGCATTTGGGGAACGATATACCAACGCTGCCATGCTAGAGGGGAGTGCATGCCAGAAATGGCTAGACAAACATAAATAGTAGTTTTACAAGAAACGCCAGAGCTATAAGCGTCAAAGAGGCCAGAAAGCCTACCAAGGCTGCTCCAAGGCTTCGGAGACCAAATCTTCCGAGGAAACAGGTTCCCTTTAAGGGAATGTAGCCAGGGATCCGAAAGGAACCCCAGCCAGTCACTAGAAGGGGAACATAGTCACCCCAAATGCCGCCAGGGAGGCCGACCTAGTCTTTGGACAGCAACCTGTCTGAACACAGCCTCAACAACGCATTCTTCAGAGAAGACAGCGAGTAAGAGCGATTGCAGAGGGCGGTAAGCAACTCAAACCCGAGCGTAGAGACGGGCATCCTGGAGAGCAGAACTCAGCTGAGTGCTCTTAACCCTACAAAAGAGAGGAGTAAACTCTGCTCAATCCTAGGATCTACTCAGCACCTGATTATTTGCACTGAGGAGGCTGTGCACTCAAGAAAGCACATTAACCAGCCTGGGGGCTGGTCCTCAAGCAGGAGGCCTCATAGAAGCCTTCAACCGATGACCAGCTTAGGGAGCTAAGCACTATATAGGACAACCCTAACCAGGGGAGTACAAAGCTCAACCAACAGATGGACCATGCTGTAGGCACACAATCATGGAGGCCCAAGAAGGGGCCTACAACATGACAATAGTTCTACATAGCGTAGAAAAAATCATTGCACAGCAGCCTTGTCAAAAGCCAACATCCTGCTTAAGTTACAACCCCAGAAGTGGGAGTGGAAAGATCCAAGGGCAGCCTCAATCTACTCTTAAAGCAAGATGAGTATAACATACGATATCATGTCCTGTAGGAGGCCCAAAGACAGCCTACAACTTTAGACAGACATGAAGTGTCTCTGTTCGTGGCAGGGCCAATGGCCACTCAGCAATGTACTCAGTAAAACACCTTTTACTCTTTAAGCAAGATGAGTACAAAACATACGCCAACATGATACTTTTTTTTTTTTTACAGATAAATTGTTCCAGCCAGCCTAATGGAACTTCAGTGCCCATCTTTTTCCATCTACATGCTCAGGAAAAAATATACAGGAAAAACAAGGTCGACATATTTTAAAACATAAAATATAGACCCAGCTTACCTTCCTCCTCATTTTCCACATGAAAGGATGGAATCTAGGGTTCTTTTAAGCCTAAAAGAGCCTCTTCATTATCAAGCCGGAAAAGCGAGGTGTCAGAAAATAATCACCATGGGCCCAGAGCCCATGAGCTCATCTGCGAGCCCCATGATTGCAGCCGTTTTGCCTCAGCAAAAACATGGTCCAGAACCACCAGGCACAGATGTGGACACCTCTTCCCTCGAGAAGAGTGCCAAACGAGAACGGAGTGTCCCAATAAGGAGATGCTCACAGTAAATAATAGAAAAACACAGACAGTGCCCTCAAGCATTGTTTATGCGTGCTCCTCTACCAGACAGAAACGCACAGATTGTGTGTATCACCAAGTGTCAAAAACCTTGGACATGGGTGATTACATTCTCTGAAACGTTTGTAAGGCATAATATAAGTAGTGATGGCCGTCTGACACCGATGCTCCGACACTTCGAACTCTAAGCAGCATTTTTCTCTTGAACTACTGCTTCGGAGCTTGCTTTGTTGCGGAAAAACACATGTGACCGATGACGTCCGAAGCAGCAACTGCTTCGGTTCTCTGAGTGAATCACGTGACTGGTTCAGACCAGTCGATACTGCTTCGCATTGCGAGAGGCTTCATGGCGCCAGACTTTGCTGCGCGCACGCTTCAGCAGCTTTTTAGGCGTGTAATAGGACTATATGAAGAGTTCAGATGCAAAAGCCGCTAAATGCCACCTCTGTCAAAAATGAGATAATGACATTGAGCGAATGCTTACGGCACGTAGTACACGTTCAACAAATCACGTGCTTCAAATCCTCTAAATTGCAGCGTCAGCCCATTCAGAAATATCTGTTTGTTGGCAAAAGCCTCTAGACACCACTTCCCTTTGGCAGCAAAAGCCGCTATGTTCCGAGAACCAATCAGAAGGCGCGAATCGAATCATATGATTTTGAGCGGTTTCAATATAGTGGTGCGCTGAGGAGATTTTTTAGATTCAGATTCAGATTGAGATTTTTAAAATAAAAGATGGAGTACGATGAAATGGATCAACCTGTCCTACTAACATTGAATGGCAGAAGAAAACGTTATTTACCTCAAAACTCCGCCTGTCATAAGGCAAAATAGCCTACAGTGGAAATGGCTTGGTCGCAATTGTATCATGCACTCATAACAGTTCTTCGTGCAGTGCCGTTACTTTGAGGAATCGGATTTATTATACATCAAACACAGCTCTATTTCGCCAAAGACAAAGTCAAACAAGATGCTATTCTTCTGTCTCATATGGAAGCTGTGCCATATAAACGGAGGAGGCAAAAAGTGGAGGCTGAATAGAAGAGACGTGTTAGATCCCTGTGTAAAGAGGTTTGTCTACTGTTTAGTTTTGAAATGATAAGTGCTCTCATCTTTTTCAGAGGTTCTAGTTGCATCTTTAGTGAATTTTCAACTATTTACCATGTCTTGTCCCAAATAGGTGGATTTAGAGGTATTTGCAAAAAAAGCACATGTGGATTTAGCTGGTTTTGACGCAAAAGAAAATCTGACTCGTTAAAAAAACAATAAATTGTCTAGAGTGACATTTTTGAAAAAAAGTTATTTTATTCACTAGCTAATAACCTTATCATTACCTTTAAAATGAAACTCCTGAACTTGATTGTAAAAGCCTGGTAAAAAATGCTCATTTAAAAGATTTAGAGGGTTTTGCATCTGAACTCTTAATATAGACACCCAAAATGATGCACAAGATGTGGGTTTGTTGTATTAGGAGTTTGCATAGTTGTTATTATCACTGCATTGTTTGATCATCATCATGGTGCCAGCTAGGAGGAGAACCTGTTCTCCAATGTGGGAACATTTTTATCTGATCAGTCCTAATAAGGTGCTTTATTATACCTTGGTTATCCTACTGCACCTGGCTTATTTATTTGTGGCTGGTTTATTCACATCATTCACACAAACCCTAGTTACACTCATACAGACATTATATTGCTATCTACAATTTCGCCACTAGATGTCACTGAAACGAAGCTTTGAATGAATGAACCCATTTTCAAAACAATTGATAAAGTGGTTCAATACTGATTCATTGCTTCATTTGGACATCACTAAATATAAGATTCCCTTACCGGATTCGATGAAATCGTGATCAGACAAAACAGTCCAGAAAAACTAAAAGATACTGACTGGTTCTCTAGGTGCTCCTTATATACTTCCGGGTCATGCTATGATGACGTCATAGGCTGTCGCCAGCCAATAGGATTGTAGAGATTTGATACTTGGCTTTCAGACACTTAATGTCTGATGATGTCTGAGGGAACATCGTGGGGCGAAGTTGTAGATTTCATCTGCATCACTAGGTCCCTAAGATCTGAAAAAGATATTAAAGATAAGAACAATAAAAACACAACAGGTTTCAACATGCCTTTGTTGGATATAGGCAATAGCAATTACAGGGCAAGCTTAGAACATGATGTTGTAACGACTGTGACAAAATCAGACACAATTATTTGTTATATTAAACATAATTATTTAAAACTTACTCTGGGGTCTGTCCCCATCCCCCGAGAAGACCAGCGTTAGTTTTATTGGCCTGAAGTATGTGTGTTTTGCACGTGGAGAAGCAGAGATAAAAAAAGAGAAAACCTGCATCTTTCCTGCATTTTTCCCACATAACACAGGCTTTCCTGCATTCCTGCATTAATTTATAGACAGACTATTCTATAAATGAACATGCACATCCCCAGAAAATGGTATCCATTATTACTGTTTTTGTATTGTACTCACAGTGTATTCACATGTTTTATGATACATTTAAGGTAACTTCAATTATGCCATGTTTAGTGTCTATGGGTTTGTATCGAGAAGATTTAAATGCTTGTGTATACGGTATGTCCATACCTGTGCATCACATCAGTATTACAAGAATCTTTAATAGTTATCCTTCAAAAACTCAGCCAGTTAATCTCGCTCGTAAAATCCCTGACATGAGGCGTGTTGTCACCCAGAAATACAACATCTTCACTGGTCCGGTCAACCATAAGAGGTGTGACTTTGACCAGAAGTTAAAAGCCAGTACACAACGCCCCTCCCTCTCTATTTTCTTGCTTCTTGGATGACTGAAGAGACCCCTTTTTGCTGCAGGCCACTTCAGGCCAACCCAGCCATGCCCAGGTGAAAAAAAGTACATTTCTATAATACACTTAAAGTGCTCCATTTTCACACACTAATTTTGTACTTAATATACTAAAAATTCATCTTTAGTACTTCTCTTAAGATCATCTTAAGAACATCTAAAGGCAGGAACACACCAAGCCGATGGTTGGCCATCGGGCAGTTTTTCTTCGTCGGCCGACTAAGTTTTCTCAGTGTGTTCTGCACCGTCGGCTGAAGTTGGTCCTCGTCGGCCTTTTTTTGGCCAATTCGAAATGTTGAATCGGCGTTGGAGCTTGTCGGTCCATCGGGCCATTGGATCATTCTGATTGGCTGTTCAGCTACTGCCGCCTGCTGTTTCGGAAAGGCATTTCATCTCACGCAGGCGCAGAATTGATGTGCTGCTTGGCTGTCGGCTGTTTAGTGTCGGTTTGGTGTGATAGGGCAACTTTGGACACACACGCTGCTGACGTGAGCAAACCCTGCAGTCTGCTTTCGTCGCCACTAGTTTGTCGGTGTCGGCTTGGTGTGTTCTGGCCTTAAGTGTACTCAACTGTGCTATTTTGAGATAGCTTGAAATATAAACTAAAATGTGCTTTTAATATATACTATCTCTGTATTTAAAAATGTATTTAGATGCCACTTATAGTACATTTGAACCCACAGTGTACTACAAGTGGTAGGTAAATACATTTATATTAAATATGAAAATAAGGGTCCACATAACAGAACATAAACCTGACAATAAAATCATAGGGCTATTGTTGTATGTATAACAGTTAGTTCTGATCCTTGAAAGAGACTTTCTGCTGATATTTCACCAGTATAAGAAGAAATACTCATCTCTGAAAGGGCTGTCAGTCAGTGCAGTTACATTGTTGTGCCACAAGATGGCGGCAAGGGACTGTTGGTGCCTAACCCTGTTCCTGGAGATCTACCTAACTGCAAAGTTTAGCTCCAACCTAAATATAACACACCTGAATCAGCTAATTAAGATCTTCAGGAGCACTCGATAATTACAGACAGGAGTGTTGAGCAGGGCTGGAGATGAACTCTGCAGGAAGGTAGATCGCCAGGAATGGGGTTGGGCACCAACGCTGTTTCATTTAAAGAGGGATGTAATGAAACAAGCTGTTGAAATCATTTTAACTTTGAGTGCCACTTTAGAAGGCTCAACTGACTATCAATATGCCAGTGCTAAGACTAAGAGAGAGATTTTGCTCTTCGCACCTCATTCTACTTCACTTGTTGTTCCACAGCTTGACTGCGTTCTTTTCTGCCTGGCTGAAGGTGGCATGCTTCTCCATCCCGAAAATGACCAATCTGTGGTATTCCTACTTGGTGCTTTGTTTCTAGAATGCTTTCTGGGTGACACATTATGGATAAACACTTCCTCTGTGTCTTCACCATCTTTTCGTACTTTAGCTGGACTGGCCATGCCTCCGCTACTATTCCAGACGCCGTCTTTTCCTGGCACACCAAATTGGCTGTCTCGAACAAATGACAGAGTATGCAACCACTTGGGCCTATTTATACCTCTGATATGCAAATTAAGCTCAGATTGAGGAGTGGCCTGTGCCCTGCCTCAGAAACGGGCGTGGCCAACCAGGTGCACTCTAAAAAGCTTAACATAAAAAATAAATAAATACATTTTAAAAAATGCTCTTAAAATGACCTAATGCCTTAAGACACTGTTTTTTTTAAATGGCAGCTGATTCCTGAATAAGAACTAGAGGTCTGTGTGCAAGGGCGTAGATTTGGTTTCAACATTGGGGGGGTTGAGCGTTATTGGTATGCTGCCTGTTATTATTTTTTTTAATTAAAAAAAAATCTGTTTTATGTTTAGCGTTATTGGATAATTTATTTCTTCTCTATCTATCTATCTATCTATCTATCATAACTTTATGGAATTTATCTATAACCATTCATCAAATTCTAACATAACGGAGTGATTCTAAAAAGAAAGAAATTATGTTAAATATTGAAACCGCCATTAGGTGGCAGCGATTCGACGTTTTAATGAGTGAGCTACTTAAATCGTTCATGCAGCCAATTCGTTCAAAAGTCAGATTAATTAAGGAAGAAAAAAACAAACAACGATATGAATACTTTTGTCATTGATAAGACACTATTGAAAAATGAAGTAACAAAACAGACGGCTGTTTTGGTAACTGGTTACAGTTACACTGATAGTTATGGCTAAATTGCAATGGATTAGATAGCTAAATTATATGTGGAGTGTACCTAGTTATTACAATGTTTTCATACCTCCTTCTCAGTACATGCTTTATTCTTTTTAATGTCCCTCTTTGAACAGAAGTTTAATATAGTCGGCTGGGCAACGGTTCTCTTCATTTTTTGGTGCTACCCGTGCTCTCCATTCAAACAGAGCTCCACTCGCGTTGTTTTTGTGAAAATGCAACGCGCATTGGTTGGGCGTTACCAATCGGTTCAATGGAAGGGGGGTACTTTTTTGACTAATTTATTATGACAAACTCATATTCGATTAGAAACAAAATTATTGTTACAAAATAAATGAATTATACATATGTTAGTATAGATCTACTGTGATTTTCATGTTGAAATATTGGGGGGTTGTAACTGATGGATTTGAATATTGGGGGGGTTACCCCCCCCCATCCCCCATCCCCCATCCCCCCGCAAACTACGCCCCTGTCTGTGTGGGACTGTTTTTTATCCCACTCTCGCAATGGTTCTATTCCTGCCTAAAATTCACTCTGTCTTCACCCGCTATCCGCATATAGTGATTTCTTCCCAACCCGATGTGTCCCGCTAAAGATCGTTTCCAGAATCTTGCATTTAAACTTCCCCTAAAGAAAGAGTGATTGGGGATAACAAATATAAAATGTTGCATATACAAGATTTGTAATTGTTATTTGTCTTTTGATGCTGTCAACACAAAATGTCAGAGAAAAAATTTCACAAAAAAATAATAGGCTAAATATCACTGAGAAAAATAGGCTAAATTAAATAGCCTACAACATGTCCCTCAAAACTATATGCCAAAATTACATAAACAAAAACTGTTGGCTTACTAGCTATTAGGGCTGGGCGATATATCACATGCGATTCTCACGCGCATTTCGTCAGTAAAGCCGGTTCCCTGATTACCGCTAAATCGCCATCACCTGCTTTCAAATGGAGTGGCATTTAATAGACATAGCCTGCAGTAAGTTTTGTTCACTTCAAGTTCAAGCACAGATGCGCTGATGTCAAAGCATCTCAGGAGCGACCAAGTTATTGTCAGACCGCCCGCTCCCGCCTAAAGTACACTATAGTTATCTTTTGGCCTCAGAATACTTCATATTTCTAATAAACAATACCTCTTATCATAACTATCTATTATAACTGCTGTTTTACATTATACAAATGGGCAAGGTAAGCTTTGGCGGTGAGCTTATATTATGGGCTCAAGTATGTCTAAATTCTCTAAACAAAACATAAGTTTAAATAAAATATTTTAGCTAATTAAATTAAAAACCACACAAATATGTCAGTGGCTACAAGCGGACCTGAGTGAGTCATCCTCATTGATGTAATGAAGACAGCGCCTTACTATCACTAGGTACAGTCGTTCTCAAACCTGTCCTGGAATACCAGAATACAGCTTTTTACAGAATACACACACACAATATACTTTGTTTAAATGAATAAATTCACAAAATGTATCAAATACGTTTGAACAGGAGCCTCTGCTCTGCTAAATATGGTCACACTTTCTTTCTTAAAGTGAGTTTCTGCCAATCTCATGTTAAACTTGAGTACATATAGAGTAACAATGCATCCTTCATATCTCCAAAAAGTCTTTAGTTTTGTCATATTTGTAAAAGATAGATACGCTAATCTGAGTCTTTCCGAAAAAAGCAGAGCTCCTGGAGGAGTGTCTGCTGTCAGAGCTGTGGGCGGAGCTAAAGAGTCACGAGCGCACAGTTTCTGTGAGGTCTGCTAGCTGTGACATCATTATAAATACATCGGGAACAAAAGTGTTTGTGTTGTTTACATTATATGCACTTGTGCGCCGATTGCCAACAAAACACAGACATCTGATGCAGCTTTACTCACCATCCATGATCTGCAAATCCTGCGCCAAACTGGGACATGTTTACAAAGTATTCATCACCGAAATCCCAGGAACAAACAAACACAACTCCGTTGCTGCCTCTGAAAAACAAACATCATCCACTGTTCCCTAAACACTGGGTTCTTTGGGAAGCTGAAAACCTTTGGTGACAGGAGCTGCGTCTCATTTCGGAGGCTGTGTCCTGAGATCGCATTTGAAGGCTGAATACTTCATCAAGGGTGTCATATTTAAGAAAACCAAAATAAAATTGACTGATATTCATTGTGAGCCGTAAAATACTGTAATTTCTTTCTTAAGTTGCAATCTAACGGTTATTTTTCTTAAAGGTGCCCTTGAATGAAAAATTGAATTTATCTTGGCATAGTTAAATAACAAGAGTTCAGTATATGGAAATGACATACAGTGAGTCTCAAACTCCATTGTTTCCTCCTTCTTATGTAAATCTCATTTGTTTAAAAGACCTCTGAAGAACAGGTGAATCTCAACATAACACCGACTGTTACGTAACAGTCGGGGTGTACGCCCCCAATATTTGCATATGCCAGCCCATGTTCCCAACATTATGAAAGGCATTAGACAAGGGCAGCCAGTAACGTCTGGATCTGCACAGGTGAATCAACAGACTAGGTAAGCAAGCAAGAACAATAGCGAAAAATTGCAGATGAAGCAATAATAACTGACATGATCCATGATATCATGATATTTTTAGTGATATTTGTAAATTGTCTTTCTAAATGTTTCGTTAGCATGTTGCTAATGTACTGTTAAATGTGGTTAAAGTTACCATTGTTTCTTACTGTATTCACAGAGACGAGAGTCGTTGCTATTTTCATTTTTAAACACTTGCAGTCTGTATAATTCATAAACACAACTTCATTCTTTATAAATCTCTCCAACAGTGTAGCATTAGCCATTAGCCACGGAGCACAGCCTCAAATTCATTCAGAATCAAATGTAAACAATATAACAGTATACAATACTCACATAATCCGACGCATGCATGACGAACACTTTGTAAAGATCCATTTGAGGGTTATATTAGCTGTGTAAACTTTGTTTATGCACTGTTCAAGGCAAGCGCGATCTCCGTGGGCGTGCAGCCCCTGAATTGGGACACAGCCATTGTTGAAAAATCTCTTGGCTTCCATATCCCGAACAAAGAGTGTTGATGGGTGTGCTTGTAAGGAACCCCGCATCGGCCCAAAAACGGAATCCGACACGCCTGGGCGAAGGTTAACGCGTGTATGCCTTTTCAGCGTCTCTGAATGTTCACTTAATTTCACTCGTTTAATCTGACTCCAATTTCAAATGATTATTACTCTTAGGTTGTGTTTCCAATTAGAAATTAATCATTTGTTATATATTAATTTAGATATTCGGTTATTCTGATTACCTTATATCTTCAATTATTTCGTTCACTGCAGTCCCGGTATCGCTTTAGAAGAGTTACTTCGGCCGATTGAGCACTCTTCCCGGACACAAACTCGTCAGTCTGACCTTAAACATTGGATGCAGGGTAAATATCTACCTTTAAGTCGGTCGCGCTCTGCTTACTCGTAACAAAAAGCATAGTTTTTATATATTTACGAAAACTGCAACTTATTTAAGGCAGTGATTGTCAGAAATCGAAATGGACTTAATTGGCGTGCCCTATGCTCCATCTATTAAACCTTTCGTATGAACAATCCTGAACACAGATTTGAGGTAATACCTTCGCTTTGATCTACTAGAAATAATGGATTAAGAATAATACAGAATCAACCAAATATAACCTTTTATTTGTCAAGTAAAAATATATGATGCCAATTACATTACAATTAGACAATTAGAAGCCAATTCAGAAATAATAAATGCATAACATCGATTACTCAAAGAAATGCATATATACACAGGGATGGGTGAATGTCCTCAGACATTCACCCATCTCTGTGGGGGCCTGAGAAGATCCCACATGACTGCTTTGCTCTTTACCTTTTATACCAGGACCAGAACAAAAGGATCGTAAATGTTTATTACACCAACACCTGTTTTGGGGGAAAGGAGAAGAGACACCACCCAAAAAGAGGACAGAATTTTCCTTAGTTTTCCATCTTCTTCATAATTCTAGTGACTGCTGTGAAATTGAGACCATTTTACCAGTCGCACCTGAGACATTTAAAATGATACCAAACATGAAAAGGGAAAAACAATAAATAGACAAGTTACATTATACGTGTTGAATAACTTTCAGTCAGGGGGAAGGAGAGTTTGTGTGTGTGTGTGTGGTGGGGGAGGCGTTGTCCTTTTGGAGTTAGGGCAAGGCATTGCCCCTTGCTATTTCTCTGAGATCTTCTTCTCTAGGCGAGTTTTATTGCTTTATTGCAGGATGCTTGATCTCAGTTTTCGTTTAGCAGGAAAATCAAGCCTTACATGCTCTTGCTCTTACTCTGGGTGATGTGTGTGCACACTTATCAGGGAGTGCCTATACAAGGAATTCCTCTCTCTCTTTTAACCTG
The DNA here is from genome assembly GCA_028476615.1 of Culter alburnus. Classification (NCBI taxonomy): domain Eukaryota; kingdom Metazoa; phylum Chordata; class Actinopteri; order Cypriniformes; family Xenocyprididae; genus Culter; species Culter alburnus. The sequence continues at coordinate 129,004 of JAOTNS010003775.1, forward strand.
TTAACCTTCACGAACACACTGAAGCTTCTTTGTTAAAATTAACTCAAATTTACTGTTAGATGTAATTTAATTACCTTGACAAACTATACATCATTAAAAAGATCTAAGACTCAAGCTTCAATTTTTAATCTCTATTTTACTCTCAATATTGTATAGTGACCCATTATTTGTTAATATGCATCAGGAGTTATGAATATGAAAAACGGAGTCGTTACCTTTTCATTGAAATATGAGCGTCAGCCTAGGCCATTGAGAAAAAGCTCTTGTGAGATCATCATGAAAAAACTCGACAAAATAACATCCATCAGGGCTTTTAGCTTAAAAGCATGCACATTTGGAGAAATATTGATGGATTCTCATATTTATTCAATTTTTACCCAAAACGCGCTGTTGTCCTTATTATGAGCGCTGGATACTCATCTACTGTGTTTTTAAGTCATACCTGCAGCCAGAGGGCGCTCTGTGCAAATTTAGTCTATAAATGACTCGGTGAAGAACAGGCATACCATGTGACATTCCAGGAATTAACAGACTATTCCAGAGATCGCTGAAAACATGGATTTAACATGAAAGAACGACACTTTTGAAAGTAATAAATACACGATTGTGACAATATGTGGTTTTTCTGTGTTCTTCACGCTATGTCGGGTATTAATAATAGATTAGATTTATAATGCAATGCTAATCGAGATAGCTTTTCTCATTGTGCAGAATAGCCTAAAAATATATATTTTCTGTCTGATTTATCACAGAAAGGTTACACTTGAAGTTTGGAGCAAAAATGTGGTTTTAATCTTATAAATTGTTGTGTTTTGTTGGTGTGCTAAGCTAACATGCTAACGAGCCCAGAGGTGCACCTGTTCTGAGCTAATGCAAATAAATAATTTTGAATTGTACATCTCACTGATTTTTTTTTTCAAGAAGGGCATTAGATACAATTTCAAAGAAGTTTGGTGAAAGAAATGAGCAATTAAATCTTGAATAGGACATTGTCAGTCTAATTATAATATAGACAAAAGAAAAGAATAATTAGAGCCATAAGCAGGCCGGAGAGGTGTGAATGTGTTCAGGGGAGACTGAAACTGAATGGGGCTGTTAGCACCACAAAACAATATAGACAATACACTTGAATATATGACAGTAAACATCAGTTAACATTTTAGAGTCTTTTGAAAATAAAATCACATGACATGGTCTTGAAAAAACATGTAATAAAACTCAGAGTTTTAGACTTATAATCTTCAGATTTGAAATGTAACATGGTCAGACATGTGGCTTTAGCTGCAGTGCATTTCTAGATTGCTACAAGGCCAACTTCACTTTTATTTCCATAAAGATATTTCATAAAAAATTCTAATAACTTTTCAAAACTTTGAAGCTATTTTTAACTATTTTCTTCATTGTGAAAATAATTAATTATGACTTTACACTAAACTGCAAAGTGTCTGCTTTCAAATGAGACCATACTTAGGCTTTTAGTGCAAAGGGTTCATGAACTGTATCTGTTTTAGTTTGGGTATGTCATTTCTTGGGATTTTCCAAAAGCGGGGGTGCTGGTAACCGGAAGTAGTCATTTGGCACAGAAATACTCCATCATACGTCCAACTCATGATTTAAAACTTTGGCCATGTTTAGCATGATATTCCAACTCTTCAACAGTGTAAATAAGTCAGAATGCATTAAATAGCATTAGCCCCCCTTTAAGTTTGTGTGAGAGAGCTGTAATCGCTTGAGAAATCAATCAGACAGCGGGAGTGGAAAGGAGATCTAGTGGGAGATTTTGTTGCTGTCGATTGTTGCTTGATTTGAGTACTGTGCGTGCACAGAGGAGTCACCGGGTTTTTGCGTAGTATAGACATGAGAAAACTCCTTAGATTTTACTGTGAAAGTAGTGTAATTGTTAACCTGCAATATACTGTAATTTTACACCAAAATTTTTAACAGTACATCCTTGAACATATCGCCAACCTATTCTCTTTAAGAGACACCATGTTAAATACCAAATAATGCAAATGATCAAATAATCTTTAAAACTCCCCCAAAAGGCCAACTTGGGCAAGGGCCTCAGTAACCATGGATACTGACTGATAAGGTGGTTTATTGCTCTGAACTATGTAGCCATGTGGAAAAGCAGAGGCCATAGGAAAAACCCATAGCCCTCAAAACAGACTTTCCAGCATTAATTTACAGATGAACAGTTTTGTAAATGAACATGCATCCCAGGACATTGTGTGTATGATTATGGCTGTCTTGTGTAGTGTCTATTGCATTTTATTTTGTTTTATACATATTTTATGAGAGAACCGATGGTTAATGTAACCTCACCTACACCAAGTTTGGAGTCTACAAGTTTGCATGTGCTTCCGAATCCTGAGAGAAGGCACAGGAAATAGCAGGTGAAGGCAGAGATAAGGCCAGGCCCGTCTCTAACCCATCTGTTATATCCATTTTGTGATCCCCATGACCTAGATCGCCGCTCCTGCCAAGAGCCATGAGGAATGCGAGCCTGAGCGCCCTCCTCAAAGAGTGCCAGGCCGGAGCGGAGCATCCGTAAGGGAAGCTGTTTACAATGCTCACAGCCAGCGCCCTCAAGAGCTGACTGTACACGCTCCGCTCCCAAACAAACAACATATCATGTGTACACAAGTCATGTGTATCCTCACCCTTGATGTAGCGTGGGCAGGGATGCACAAACAATCTAAAATGCTGCTTGTTCACCGAAATATATAACAGTGCTTTTGTACTGACACAGACAACACCAAAGAAGACACACAATGTAGTGAAGCACTTTAGACCATGTGCTTAGATCGTTACAACAGGGCCCAAAGTGTTTGTGTGAAGATGAGAAGCTCCAGAGCAGCTGCAGTGTGTTTGGTGCTGCTGTGTGTTCTTCTGCTGACTGCAGTCATAGTGCTGTGTGTCACGTTCACAGAGACGACAGTTAATATCCAAGAATGAAAACCTGACCAATGAGAGAGACCACCTACTAACTAACATCACCAACCTCTCACAAGAGAGAGATGGGCTGAAAATAAAGAACAAAAACCTGATCAATGAGAGAGATCAGCTAAAACTGGAGAAAAATGATCTTCAGATGAGTCTTGGTAAACTGGGTGAGTTTCTTTTGTCATTTTAGTAGTTTCTACAGAGCAGGAATATGGATCTGGTTAGTATTCATAGGTGTTTGAATGTCAAGTGTAATTCTAGTGCACATATTCACAGCATGGAAAGAGTCTATAGTACAAAATAAATTCAGTAACACTTTATTTCAATTGTCCACTTTACACATTTTACTGACTACAAGTAACTTTACAACTACATGTCAGTTTATTCTCCTAATCCAGACCCTAACCCTAAACTAACAGTCTACTGATACTCTAATGAGAGTTCGCTGACTGCAGTTGAAAAGTTATTATAGTTAGTCAATGTCTAAAGTGAACCAACAAAATAAAGTGAGTGTTGTGATTTTTGGCATTTCGAACACGGGTCACGGGGGACGTTCCCCCCCATAGGGCAGTCAGCGCAGAGTTGAAGTTCCCTTTCGAAAGGGAACTGTTTATGGTCTAAATCATATTTCATTCTGTAGGACTTCATTGCAAAGCTTACTAGTGAAAACGTAGTCTGGATCGGTCTGACTGACAGTGATGAAGAGGGAGTCTGGAAGTGGGTTGATGGCAGCAAAATGACCTCTGTGAGCAGCTTGCTCAATCATACTGTTTTGTATGAATAAAGTATAGATAATTTAATACATACCTTCTTCAAAAACAGTTTCATGAAGTAACTTCCAAAGATTAACCTATTTAGTCACTTGAGCCAGAAATATTATGAGACATAAACACAATCTGTTCTGTTGTTGCAGGATTTAGGGGCGCGGGAGCCCAATGACGGAAGTTTTGATGAGGACTGCGTTGTATATCAGTATAATTGGGCTGATTATTCATGTAATTACAAGTTTGCATGGATTTGTGAGAAGAAATTAGAGGTTTAACAGAGCTGTCAAAGCATCAAATCTGTGCATTCAAAGCAATTCAGTAACAAAATTGATTTGTTGTACTCTGCAAAAAATATGATACATTTTTATTAGTATTATTATTTTAATGAGTAATTGATCCTCACTTCATGAAATTCAAATAAAAAGTTGATATTAAAACAAATGAAAAATCAAATTTGCACTCATTTGTCAATGCTGTCTTTTACGCAACAGACTATTCAATAAACTCTGCTCTTTTATCACTTCGTCTCCTGCTTCTGCTATTCTCTGGCTTTCTCAGTCAAATAAAAGGCTGTTAATAGAGTTCTTGAGGTACCAGACAAGACTTTCTGTTGACAGGGTTGCACACACCAGACAAACGGGCATCTTTTGACAAGATCCAGCGTCTAGGGCTGGATTTGATGTTTCTGACATGGAGATTTAATTTGATCAAAACCACGGAGGTGGGAAGCTGTTAATGATTTAATTTGCAAAATACATAAATTAAATTCAATCACTATTGTTGCTAAGCTGAACATGTGATACTCTTATACATAGAGCACATACTGTAGATGTTGAGTAAACTAATATTTTTATTACACTCACTTAGCAACACTTACAGTAGATGAAATGTTAGTTCCCTCCTATTTGGATCAGTGCTGAAATACTCCAACCACTTCAGTACAAAGGTACTAACACAAGCAGACTGAATGCTGCTGCACCTTGACATACAAAATAAGGTTCCAAAAGGGTGTTTTCGCATTGATGCCATAGAGCAGGGGTGGCAAACTCTGGTCCTGGAGAGCCTCAGTCCTGCAGAGTTGTCAGCTGAACTCTGCAGGACTGTTGCTCTCCAGGACCGAGTTTAGCCACCCCTGCAATAGAAGAACCATATTTGGTTTCCCAAAGAACCTTTCAGGCAATGGTTCTTAAACCAATAGAACCGTTTTTATTTCTCAGTATGAAGAACATTTTACAATTCTAAAGAACCTTTGTTAGCTATAAAGAACCTTTTGTTTAATGGAAAGGTTCCATAGATGTAAAAGGTTCTTCAAGGAACCATTGATGCCAATAGACCTTCAGAGCAGAGCCATGACAGGTATGAAAGTGATGCTGTGAGGAATAGACTTACTGTGTTTTCAGTGGCATCCTTTGTAAAAAGCTGTATAAAGCTTCTAGATCACTCATAATTTTCCACAGCTCATATTGTCGGGAGAGAGTTTTTGGTCTACTGATATTTATTAGAAAGATTTTTTGCAGTGTTTCGTCAGCAGAACAATCCAAAGACACATTAAATAACTACAACCATTAAATAACTAATAACCAATGAAGAGATTAATGTCCATTCCTCACAGCCTTGCTTTCATTCTCGTTAAAAAGATGGCGCTGCTGTGAGCAAGATCTATTATAGTATGTTTATTTTTCGTTCTGTGATAAACTCTGACACAACTGGCATCTTCTAAAATTAGAGTATCAGAATCAGAAGAGTTCAGAGCAGAGGAATTGAGTCAATGACAGCACAATGACCTCAGGGTAAGAAATAATCAAAAATTAGGTCTCCAATAAGTTATTAATGACATAATTCTTAATTTGTATATTTTAACAATAAATCATGGTCATTGTTTCAGGTTCTGGGAGAGGCTGGTGTTGACCACATTAGTTTTTAACGGAACACCAATAAACAATATCAGACTAATTTCAGGACCCTGTTAACCCTCATGAGACCCTCAATAAACCACAGCATATTAATTATTTATTTCTGAAATGGGGAGAAAATGGAAAAGTAATGCTGTTTTGCAGTGTGTACTTTTTAACCTTATTACTTATTTTTCTCAGGTTAGGTAAAGTCGAGTCTGGCCTAAATTATACAGGTGCATCTCAATAAAATTAGAATATCATGAAAAAGTTTTTTTTCTTCTGTAATTTAATTCAAAAAGTAAAACTTAAATATATTCTAGATTTATTAGACATAAAGTAAAATATTTACAGACTTTTTTGTTTTCATTTTGATGATTACAGCTTGCTGCTCATCAAAATAAAAAAAATCTGTATTTTAAATTATTAGAATATTTAAGTTCTAAATTACCATTCTCAGGGTATAAATACTGGGTTTAGGTCAGTAATCCCAACAGCAGTCATGGGGACGTCTGCTGATTTGACAGTTGTCCAGAAGACGATCATCAAGACCCTCTACGATGAGGGTAAGCCACAGAGGGTCATTGCTGAAAGAGCTGGCTGTTCGCAGAGTGCTGTGCCAAAGCATATTCATGGAAAGTTGACTGGAAGGAAAAAGTGTGGTAGGAAAAGGTGTATAAGTGAAAGGAATGACTGCAGGCTTGAGAAGATTGTCAGGCGAAGCCGATTTAAGAACTTAGGAGAGCTTTAAAAGGAGTGGACTGAAGCTGGAGTCAGGGCATCAAGAGCCACCACAACACAGATGTCTTCAGGAAATGGGCTACATCTGTCACATTCCACATACCAAGCCACTTCTGAACCAAAGACAACGTCAGAAGCGTCTTACCTGGGCTAAGGAGAAAAAGAAATGGACTGTTGCTCAGTGGTCCAAAGTTCTCTTTTCAGATGAAAGTATATTTTGCATTACATTTGGAAATCAAGGTCCCAGAGTCTGGAGGAAGAGTGGAGATGCACAGAAACCATGTTGCTTGAAGTCTAGTGTAAAGTTTCCACAGTCAGTGATGGTTTGGGGTGCCATGTCATCTGCTGGTGTTGGTCCACTGTGTTTTCTGAAGTCCACAGTCAACGCAACCATCTACCAGGAAATTTTAGAGCACTTCATGCTTCCTCCTGCTGACAAGCTTTGTGGAGATTCTGATTTCATTTTCCAGCAGGATTTGGCACCTGCCCACACTGCCAAAGGGTACCAAAAGCTGGTTCAGTGACCATGATGTTACTGTGCTTGATTGGTCAGCAAACTCGCCTGACCTGAACCCCATAGAGAAGATGAGAGACACCAGACCCAACAATGCAGATGAACTGAAGGCCGCTATCAAAGCAATCAGGGCTTCCATTACAACTGAGCAGAGTCACAGGCTGATCGCCTCCATGCCACGCCGCATTGATGCAGTAATTCATGTAGAAGGAGGCCCAACCAAGTATTGAGTGCATAGAAATGAACATACTTTTCAGAAGCCTGACATTTCTGTTTAAAATATCTGTTAAATGTGAGCCAAAATCATCACAATTAAAAGAACCAAAGACTTAAAGTTCTTCAGTCTGTGTGCTTTGAATTTATTTAATACACGAGTTCCACAATTTGAGTTGAATTACTGAAATAAATGAACTTTTCGACAACATAGTAATATATTGAGATGCACCTGTGTTTCAGGAGAAACTGATGAATTTACATGCTGTAAATCTCAAACATTTTTAAAACAATGGTCGCCTTAAAAAAAAACTCACTCTGGGAGGTCAGTTGGAATATTTTAAACTCACGCCTGAAAGGGTTCAAATTTAAGCCTGTATGCAAAGAGGTGTGAATCATCATGAATATTGATGTGTTTCAAACCTGTGAAGACAAAGACCCTCCCCTAATGGCCCTGTTAGCTGAATGGGACTAGAAGAAAAAATGCAAGGAGATTACAATATAATCTTTTTGATTGTTTGTATTTTATTTATTTTAACATAATCCAAATATACATAATGAAGGACAAGAAGGCACATTATTGAGCACACTGACTTGAACAGTCACACACCGTGGTGTCATTCCTGAAACAGTTCCTGATCAACATACCCAAGGTTTTTGCTTTTTCTTTGCCCTGCCATCAGTAGACAGTGATAGAGCTTATTTTACAGTGTTCATGTAGAGAATCAGTCCAGTGTAGCTTGCTGTTGTTGGTACAGCACTCTCAGAGAAACAGTTTAAAGAGACTTCCCAGATATCAAGGCGACATTGATTCAATGTTGAAATTCCATCAGAATAATCATTTTGGTTGAGGTTGAAAATTCAGTGTTAAATAATATTGGACCAATGTTGAAAATTCAATGCTAAAATAGTATTGGATAAATGTTGATAATTCAATGCTTTTCAATGTTGAAAAAACAAACATTGAATCAATGTTGATTTTTCATAAGTTCAGTTCAGTTCAGTTCACTTTATTAACCATTTGCAGTATAAAACCACATTGGAAAAGATGTGCAAGAAGCTCAGAGTACAATGTCAAACACATAAAAGACATAACATAAAACAGACAAGCAGATGCCACATAAAAAGTCAAAAATAAAAATGCTGTACAATAAAATCCACACATAAATGTAAAGTGCCTAATTTAAAGTGCTTTGTTTAAAATGATTACAGCTTGGGGAAAGAAACTGTTTAAATGGCGATCAGTAGAACATTTTACCGAGCGATACCTTCTCCCTGAGGGAAGCATCTCAAAGAAGGCCCCTGCAGGATGGCCTGAGGCATCGTTAACAAGTTTTAAAGCTCGATTCAGGAGTCTAGCTTTATATGTAACCTCCAGGAGCGGCAAAGTGCAGCCAATGATCCTGCTGGCTGAGCGAACCACTTTGTTCAAAGCCTTCTTCTCTTTCAGGGTGAGATTACCATACCACAAAGTAATACAACTAGTTAGAACACTCTCAATTACACAATAGTAAAAATTCAAAAGAATCTTAGTAGTATTTTGAGTAAACTCTCGAAGCCTGCGTAAAAAGAAGAGGCGCTGTCTCGCTTTCTTAGCAATGCTAGTCGTATTAGAGCTCCAGTTCAAATCATGAGAAAGAGTCACACCCAAAAATTTACATTTCTCAATAATCTGCACATCAGAATCATAGATAGTAATAGGCAACTGATTCCTGTTGTGACAAAAATCAATAACAAGTTCACACGAACTTGTTATTGATTTCTCCACTGGTGGGGCATTAGACTGCCAACTGAGTGTGTGGATTAACGAAGAACTCTCAACATAAGTTGGAATTCAGTGAGATGAACCAGTTTATTATTAGTAGTAATTCTAATCTTAATGTTTTCCAAACTCCACCATAATGGAAAACATCTTCAGCACTCAACACAATGTTTTGGCTAGCTGCAGGACCACTTTCAGCCAGATACTTTTAATGAATGTCACAGAGTCTTTAATTCTTGTGGTCATTCAGTTATATAATTCATATCTCTTTTAATTTTTAAGAAATGTAGGCTATTATTATTATTATAAAATTAATGTAGAATTTAAATACATTTAATTAAGTGGTTTTTAGAGGTAAGTACAAAAGATTATTAAAATTCACCTCGATTTCATTTTGTGTTTTCATCTTATTTTAAAACTTGTGTGCTTTTCTTGGGCGAGTCATGATCGCGTGCCGTCACAGTTGGGTACACTTCTATAGTGACGAACAGGAGATTACAGCCAATAAAATTTTTTGTATTCAAATAGCTATTTTTAAAAATCCATGACAGTGTTTCCACAACTTCCAAAAATGGGTAAAATTGTCAAGAAATGGGGTAACAGCTGTAATGGGGTTAAAGATGAGAAGGTACTATTTTGTTGTCTGCATAAAATTAAATTTACAAAAGTCATTTTCATTTTATATACATAAAACATGTTAAATGCAAGTAAACTGTCTACTTTAATATGTCAAATAACTTTGGTAACACTTTATAATAACTTGCGCTATGAAGCATTAGTTAAGCACTAGTAAATTGTCAATTCATCATTTATAAAACATTAATAGACATTAGTAATTTATAAATACAGCTATAAATGCTTTGTTCTTGATTTAAAAGCATATCTGTGAGTTTAATATTTGTATTTTCATACTTTAATTATGGTCAATTTATCATTTCTAAATTATGTATTACATGCTTCACAAACCAGTTATTTAGGAGTTGTCAGTGGTTCAGAAGATCATTTAGGAAGTGTAAGTAAATTATTAATAAAATATTTAAATGTACATTTATGCATCTTATTATTTAGACATGTAGTGTTACTTAGTGTGTTAATAAATGCTTTATTAACACATATTCCTAGTGTCAAAACTACCTCAGTACTAACTTTAAAACATTAGAGAACAGCAGTGCAGAAGATCACTGAACCTTTAAATCTCATTTATTTAAAGCTTTGAGGCATAAACAGTCCTCACTTCAGATGAGCTCACAAAAATAGTTAACTGACCACTTCTAAATAATTTATAATTACCTGAATTAATCATAAATTGCAGTAGGAATATGTGTGTGTATAAAGCATTAATTAACACACTAAGTAACTTATACTGTATGTCTAAATAATAAGATGCATAAATGAATGTTTAAATAGTTTATTAATCATTTACTTACACTTCCTAAATGATCTGTCAATGAACCACTAACAACTCCTAAATAACTGGTTAGTAAATAGTAAATAATGTAATTTAGAAATGATAAATTGATTATTAATAAAGTATGAAAATACAATTATTAAACACATTATCGATATGCTTATAAATCAAGAAAAGCATTTATAGCTGTATTTATAAACTGCTTACTAATGTCTATTAATGCTTTCTAAATGATGAATTAACTATTTACTAATGCTTAACTAATCATAGCATGCAGTTATTATAAATTGTTACCATAACTTTTGTGAAAATAATTTTCAAAGTGTAAAATTATTATTGAAAAAGAACAACTGCACATTCGCTTAAGCATAGTCTATTTATTTACCAAAGTTATGGCTAGTAGCCTTCGTCAATACTTTAACAAAATGGAGAATACTATAAATAAAGGGGATAATTGTACACAGGTGAGAGTGGGGACGTCCAAATCATCCAATAATTAACTAATTGACAATTAGATTCTAATATGGAAAATAATAATAATAATAACAACAACAACAAATTGATCTATACAAACAAGACATCAGAACAAATGAAAAAAATCATTACATTCACAAAAAGCGACTTAAATCAAATTCACATCAAAATAATTACCAAATCGTTCAATAGTTAACTGATTAAAAATTAGATTCTGACATGGAGAATAATAAGTATAATATCGACAAATCAATCTATTGATTCATTGACAAAACATCAAAACACATGAAAAATTCCAATCAAACAAAATTTTAAATCAAATAATTAAATTCACAAAAAAACAAATAAAATCAACATTTAAACCATGTGGAACCAAGGTTTTTTTCAATTTATGAATCCTCCTATAGAACCCCTCCTATAGTGTGTATAATGTTAATAACTTTTTTACAAAGACAATATCGTACATAAGCAGCATATTCTAAAACCATTATTTGTTGTTGTAATTAGACCCACTTTTTAGAGTGCCTTTGGTAAGCTTAAAAAAAACCAGACCTTTTTAGATAATTCTGCCTGTATCTGTCCGTTATAGATTAGTTACTTTTGTATTACCTGTACATCTTTGACACCTTGAGTGAATACGTCACCAAAATTACAATGTTTTTGTAGGCCCATCAGAGGGACATTTCCCAAGTTCGCTCACATATGGCAAGAATGAATTTCTGCCAATTGGTACCTGCAACAAGTGTTGAATATTCTTATTTAATTTTGTTTGTTTGTTATTAATTATAGGTCAAAGAATGGAATCTCCTGATTCAAAGCAAACAATTAAACACAAGTAATTAAGGATCGACTTGATCGAGTTAGAAGAAGCTGAGCAAATTCTTCAAAGTGAAGATGCCATACATGCGATGGTGATTTAAATCTTAAGGTTTTTGAGAAAAGCAAGTTTTTCATTCAACACAAATATGTACCAGGCACATTTTGTTTCTAATGTTTTCTGGAAGGTAAAAATATTTTTTTGTAACCTATCCATGTTTTATGCAAATAAAACTCTCAGGAAAGAGTTGGCCTTTTGCTGTAGTGGGAGGATCATCAGTTGATGCGCATTAGGAGGATGCTGGCCTGTAAGGCAAGGCAAGGCAAGGCAATTTTATTTATATAGCACATTTCATACACAATGGTAATTCAAAGTGCTTTACATAAAGAAGAATAATAAAAATAGAACATAAGGAAGAAATAACAGTAAAAACAGAGAATTTTGCTATCTGGATGGATGAGTTTTTTGTTGTTGTTGTTGTCTGTCAGAGTGGATCTAAACGGATCTATCCATCAGAGCAGATCTGAATGGATCTTCCTCACACGACAGGACTGCTACCTGTTAAGGCACTTCAAACTGATACACAAAGCAGACTCTCCTTGCTTTGAGTGAACCCTTGGTATTTCTAAATGACTTGATCCTGATGATCTGAGTGATCTGTTAGGTTTATATTCTATGAGCATATCTGCAATGTATTGAGGTCCTAGGCCATTGAGTGATTTATAAACAAGTAACAGTACTTTAAAATCAATTCTAAATGCAACTGGAAGCCAGTGCAAGGACCTGAGGACTGGTGTGATGTGTTCATGTTTTCTGGTTCTGCTCAAAATCCTGGCAGCAGCATTCTGTACGAGCTGCAGCTGTCTTATGGTCTTTTTGGGAAGACCAGTGAGGAGCCCATTACAATAATCCACCCGGCTGGTGATGAAAGCATGAACAAGTTTCTCTAAGTCTTGACTGGAGACAAAGCATCTAATTCTTGCAATATTTTTGAGATGATAATATGCTGATTTAGTTACTGTCTTTACATGGCTACTGAAACTCAGGTCTGACTCCAAAATCACACCAAGATTCCTGACTTGATTTTTAGATGTTTGACCCCTAGAGTGAAGGTACATGTTCACTTTGAGAACTTCATCTTTGTTTCCAAACGCAATGACTTCAGTTTTGTCTTTGTTTAACTGAAGGAAGTTTAGGCACATCCAATTTTTAATTTCATCAATGCATTGGCACAGGGAGTCAATGGGTCTGTAGTCGTTAGGTGATAGGGCTAGGTAAATCTGGGTGTCATCTGCATAGCTGTGATATGCAATTTGTTTCTTTCTCATTATTTGGCTCAGTGGCAGCATATATAGGTTGAACAGGAGGGGTGCGAGTATTGAACCTTGAGGGACTCCGCATGTAATGGATGTCCACTCAGACTTATGGTCACCGATACTCACATAATAACCTCTCCCTTCTAAGTATGACCTGAACCATTTAAGGACCATCCCAGAAAGCCCAACCCAGTTTTCCAGCCTGTCAAGAAGAATGTTGTGATCGACAGTGTCAAACGCAGCACTGAGATCGAGAAGAACCAGCACTGATAATTTACCTGAATCTGTGTTTATGCGAATATCATTTATTATCTTTATGAGTGCTGTCTCTGTGCTGTGATGCGGTCGGAAACCAGATTGAAAGTTGTCAAAATATCCATTCAAGCTTAAGAACTTGTTCAGCTGATTGAAAACAACTTTTTCAATGATCTTGCCTATGAAAGGAAGATTTGAGATTGGCCTGTAGTTGCTCAATATGGTGTTATCCAGATTGCTCTTTTTCAGGAGGGGCTTAACAACTGCAGTTTTCAGGGATTTTGGAAAAGTCCCAGAGAGAAGTGAGGCGTTTACCACTTCTAGGAGATCTGCTTCTAAACAGTTAAACACGCTTTTGAAAAAAGATGTGGGAAGTGTGTCAAGGGCGCAGGTTGATGTTTTAAGGTGCTGTACTGTTTCTTCCAAAATTTTACCATCAATTGCTTCGAAAACAGACATAATAGCTACTTTCTGAGGTTGTGATCTGATCTGTTTTACCCCGGTGCAGCTCAAGGATGTGCTGATCGCCTTTCTGATATTATTAATTTTCTCAGAGAAGAAGGAAGCAAACTCACAGCATTTGCTGTCTGAGAGCATTTCACTGGGGATCTGACTTGGGGGGTTTGTTAGTCTCTCTACAGTAGCAAAAAGATTGCGGGTGTTGTTTAAGTTTCTGTTTATAATATTTGAGAAGAAGGTCTGTCTAGCTTTGCCTAGTTCCACATTGAAAGCATGAAGAATATCTTTATAGATGTGATAATGGATTTCGAGTTTTGTCTTTCGCCACATGCGCTCAGCTTTTCTGCATTGTCTTTTCATATTTTGCACTGCTGTTGAGTTTCTCCACGGTGCTTTTTGTTTGCCACTTTTCTTCCTGACTTTCACAGGAGCAATGTTATCAATAACATTCTGTACTTTTGAGTTAAAAGAATCAAGGAGAAAATCAACAGAGTCTGCAGATATGCTTGGTGTTAAAGATATAGCCTTCATAAACAGTGCACTAGTATTCTCATTTAAGCATCGCTTTTTGACCGAGACAGATCTAGCTTCAACAGTTGGAGAGATCAATATATCAAAGAAAATACAGAAATGATCAGATAGCGCTACATCCTTAATGACAATGGATGAAATGTTTAGACCCTTACTAATAATTAAATCTAGAGTGTGTCCACGATTGTGTGTGGGTCCATGTACATGCTGAGTCAGATCAAAAGTATTCAAACTGTTAGGATTTCTTTACCATATTGGATTCTGCATTTTCTATGTGGATGTTAAAGTCCCCAGTAATAGCAAAACAGTCAAACTCAGAGGAAATTGCTGATAACAGTTCTGTAAAGTCCTCCACAAAGGCTGGAGAGTATTTTGGAGGCCTGTAAATAACTAAGTAGAATGCGAGGAGCACCTTTTAACACAATACCCAAGTATTCGAAAGACAAGTAATCACCAAATGACACTTGCTTGCATTGATAGACATCTTTAAATAGAGCAGCAACACCTCCACCTCTCCTAACAGCTCTGCAGACACTCATAAAAGTAAAGTTAGGAGGGGCTGTTTCATTCAGGATTGTTGAACTGCAACTGTCTTCAAGCCATGTTTCATTTAGAAGCATAAAATCTAGGTTGTTTGTGGTTATTAAATCATTGACTAAAAGTGATTTATTTTTAAGTGAGCGGATGTTTAAAAGTGCTAACTTAACAGTCTTACTTTCTGTCTCTACAGTAATCTTAGTTTGACGTGTAATAGGCAGCAGATTAAATGGGTTTGCCAAACGATTTGAGAAGGCCTTAGGCTTTCTATCACGTAATAAAACAGAAATAGAGAAGCAACAGGCACACTGGGTTCCCGCTTGTTCTGTAAACTTTTGATAAAGTCACTGTTATCATAGCGGGGACCCGACACACATCACTGAGAGCTGTTATCGGTTGTTTTTGGTTCACCTAGAACAGATGGAGGAGGGTGAGGGCCCTGGCGTTGTGGCAGGGGCCGAAGAGCTCTCGCAGGAGGAGGAGGAGGGCGAGCTGGGCCCACAGGCTTTGGTGGTTTCGGGGCTTGACGCTTTTTTGTTGATATCTGGGGGCTCGCAGCAAAAGAGTGGGAGAGTTTGGTTCCAGCATACACCAGTTCCTCCATTTTCTCTGAGAAGCACAGAAGAGGGGATGCCGGAGAGAGGGATAACGTGTCCGGTGAGAGGGGCTGTTGCTCTGGTGTTACCGGAGGCTGTAATATGTTGTCCTGGCTTCCCTGGCTGTTTTCCCGAAAGTCGTCCTTGGGTGCTGAATCTTGGAGCAGTTCTAACACGTCACTGTCTCTCGGTGAGCTCTGTGGGCAGGGCTCAGTCAGGATTGTGTCCGTGAGCAGTGGTTGTTGTGGCAGCGTGGTGTAATCATTGACCTTGTGGGATGTGTCAACCGCATGTCCATTCAGGTGTTGAAATGGAGTCCTGTGGTCAGTTGTACTCTGTCCAGGTGTGTTTGTGCCATTCAGATTTGCACACACTGCTGAAGGATGATGGAGGGAGAAGTAGATATTGTCCTTTAGCACTCTTGAGCCCAGTTTGTTTGGGTGCAGGCCATCATGAGTGAACAGTTGTCTCTGACTCCAGAACAGATTGAAGTTGTCGATGAAATTCAGTCCCTTCAATAAGTTGCAGGTTTTTTGCAGCCATGTGTTAAGCCCAAGCAACCGTGTAAATCTATTTGTTCCTCTTGCTGGGAGTGGTCCACTGATGAACGACTGAACTTTTAGTCTTCTAAGCATTTCAAAAAGTTCATTGAAATCCCTTTTAAGGAGTTCTGACTGCTCCTTCCGAATATCATTCTTCCCCACATGGATGATTAGTCGATTTGCAGTCTTATATTTCATCAGAATGCTCTTAAGTTCCCTGTTTACATCAGAAACAGTTGCTTGTGGAAGGCAGCATGTAGTTGTATCCCTGCTGCTAATGTTTGATAATAGAGTCACCCACTATCAGAGTCCTGGGCTCGGCTGCTCTATGAGCTGAGTGCCGCTGTCTGCTCGAACTTGAGCGGCAGTTAGCATCGGTGTTAGCTGCTGGCTGATTTGATCTGTGTCCGATCATGTTTGAGGATTCCATACCCACATTTATCATGTCTGGAGATTCCTCACCCACATTCATTAACACTTCAAATCTGTTCTCCAGATGTATTGGCGGTGGTAGGGAGCTAGTGTTTAGGGTAGAGGATGCTACTGCATTAATATGTGATACTCGTGACAATCTGATGTCTCGAGTGCCTTTGGGTCTCGCTCCCTGTTTGTGCCATCGATTAATATGTTGACCAATTTCGGCACTCAGTATGGTCTGTTTAGGGGCATTAGATTCGTGGGACTCACCGACTGTGTGCTGAGGAAGTCCATGACGAAGCTCTGTTGTGTGTTCCGTCTGGCTTGGTAGTCCCGCAAGTAACTTTGTTTCAAGAACTGCAATCCTTTGTAGAAGTCTGTGGCAGTTTGTGCAGCAGGTAGATTCTTCAACCAGAGGAGGCATATTATTTCTAATCCTTTTGGATGTAGGCAGCTGTGTTTTCCCTTTTCCGGAATGTAAGCTGATGGCTGCCGTCAGTGGGAGGCTGGTTGGATAAAAATTCCCCTTTTTTGTAGCAATTCTTCCAGTTAAAAAGAATGTTGGTGCCAAGATTTGTTGTTTGAGCACTGTGCTGATTTGCTGTAGTTAAAATTAGGAGATAAAATATAAAAGCAATAGAGCAAAGCGCGGAGCTGTAAGCAAGAGCGTCCGAACAGTAGCAAAGCAGGAAGTAGAGCTGGCCAATGAGCCGGTAGTTTAACCAATGAGCCGGCCTCCCAGATAAACTGGGCAGGAAGAACTGAAAAATGAGCAAAAAAGGAAAACTGCATTTAAAGACACCAGACTCAAGATGGCATGTTTGGTAAGTCAGGATTCCGGGGTCCTTAAAAAGTCTTAAATTCAGTTTTATTAATTACATCCATAAATGTCTTAAATGGAATGAGAAAAGCCTTCATATGCCTGTGCAAAGTGGCTCCGAATGGCTTGGGGCATTGCTCATGTGAGTTCATTAGAGTTTATCAGAGTTCATCAGAATATTCATCATTCAGAGTAATGTTTCAGTAATGTTATGAGTTTCCATTTTCATTTACCTCCATTGTCATGTTTTTCCAGATGTTGTCATGGATTTTTAGGTTTTTTCCTGCCATTTGCTTTATAATATCAGATAAAACTGTTCCATATAATTGTTTTAAAAGTCGGCATGAAATCAAAATTGACAATACTTATTTTTAATGGAACATTGAAGTATTTATTCTCAATAATTTATCCGTGCAACTTCATTATTTTTTTTAAAAAAATTCACGTGCCGTACTTAATTTTTTTTTTAAGCTTTATGCTTTAAAAGTCATCATGAAATGACATTTTTTCTGAATGTGATATTTTCTGTTCAGTGTGGGGGCATAAATAAATACATTTGCATGTAAACTGAAGGATGTTGTTTACTTTGAGTGACTTTTTGATCCAAAACCATATTAATTGCAGCCCTACATGGTCTCTGATTGAAAGAAGTAAAAACAGACAATTAACTGGCATAGATCCTGCTGTACATAAAGCAAGATTGATTTATATTGTTTCTATGTTGATTCAATGTTAAATAAGTGATTTAATTTAGGTTGAAAAGAATATTGATCGATTTTTCGTCATTGAAATAACATTCCTGAAAGATAAAATAAATAAATGAAATACATACATACATATAATATGTGTAATGAGGTCATATTCAGTAATGAAACTAGAGCCTTTTCAGTTTTCAGCACTACACACTCCATCAGCGAGGCCGATCTCTAAAAACATTTAAGCTGCTTACTTATGCTGCGCTTGACATTCTGCCGCTTGACTGCATTACTGTTCTTTTCCTCCTGACTGAAGGTGGCATGCTTCTCCATCCTGAAAATGACCAATCTGTGGTATTCCTGCCTGGCACTTTGAAGAACGGTGGTGAAAAACGGAAAGTTGTTCCTAGACTGCTTTCTGGGTGACACGTTATGGATAAACCCTTCACCACGTCTTCACTGTCTTTTTGTCACTTTAGCTGGACTAGCCATCCCTCCGCTGCGTTTCCAGACAGCATCTTCTCTTGGCACACCAAATTGGCTGTCTCGAACAAATGACACTGCATGCGACCACTTGGGCCTATTTATACCTCTGATATGCAAATTAAGCTCAGACTGAGGAGTGGCTTGTGCCGTTGTTCATCATTAAAACAATAATGTTTCACATACAAGATAACATTGTAGTTAAGGAATTTTGAGATAAGTGGGTAAAAAAAAAGTAAAAAAAAAAAAAAAAAGAAGTAATATCTGCCAAAACACAGCACAAATGTATAAAGAAGTTAAAAAAAAAAACATTTATTAATTATTAATAAAACTTTTTTATTTATTACAATCACTCTATATTGCCAAAAGTATTGGGACACCCCTCCAAATCATTGAATTCGGGTGTTCCAGTCACTTCCATGGTCACAGGTGTATAAAATCAAGCACTAGGCATACAGACTACTTCTACAAACATTTGTGTAAGAATGGGTCTCTCTCAGGAGCTCAGTGAATTCAAGCGTGATACTGTGATAGGTTGCCACCTGGGGATTATGGGATTATGGTGTGGGGTTGTTTTTCAGGAGTTGGCCCTGGCCCTTAGTTCCAGTGAAAGGATCTCTTAATGCTTCAGCATACCAAGACATTTTGGTCAATTTCATGCTCCCAACTTTGTGTGAACAGTTTGGGGATGGCCCCTTCCTGTTCCAACATGACAAAACAAGGTCCATAAAGACATGAATGAGCGAGTTTGGTGTGGAGGAACTAGACTGGCCTGCACAGAGTCCTGACCTCAACCCGATAGAACACCTTTGGGATTAATTAGAGCGGAGACTGTGAGCCAGGACCTCTCGCCATCATCACTGCCTGACCTCACAAATGCGCTTCTTGAAGAATGGTCAAAAATTCACAAACACACTCCTAAACCTTGTGAAAAGCCTCCCAGAAGAGCTGAACCTGTTATAGCTGCAAAGGGTGGGCCAACTCCATATTAAACCCTACGGATTAAGAATGGGATGTCATTAAAGTTCATGTGTATGTAAAGCCAGGCATCCCAAAACTTTTGGCAATATAGTGTATGGGAAATCTTTGTACCATTAGAACATACTGCAAGTTTCATAGCTTAAAATGTCCTCCACATTATATTATATATGGATGTCAGTGTTGCATTGGTCAAAATCAAATAGAGCTCATTATAATCACTGACACTGTCTACACTGGATACAGTATACAGATGCACATTCAGTTTCTGACATACTCCATGCACTTGAGTCTGCAGACAACATGACAAATGGAAGAGTAAAAGAACGTTGCTCTGACACATCCAGTTCAAACAGCTCGCTTGTGTCTATACAGTCTTCAGTAGGATCTCAGCATCAGAAACAAGTATTTTGTCTATTTTAATCACATCAGAAGTTTATACATTTGTTCGGAGCATATTATTTTGTAAACAAGGTTCAGTGTAATGGAAAATTTTGGAAAGAAACTTATGTTGACAGATGAAGCAGCTGACTGTACTAGATCTGACAGCAGCTGCAGCACAAACTGAAAGTAAATGATTGTATGCTTTTTCTGTAAATGGTAGTTGTATATAAATAATGCTTTCAAGACACTTACTCACATGCAATAGTGAGTTGCCGTTGATAAGGATTCCATATGTATAGCAGAAAACGTTATTAACATTATAAGTGAACCTTAATCATATCTTGCTTTCATCCCTGTATCTCTTGTTTGAATAAATAAATATTTTTTGTTTTCTTCTGATGGCTGTTCACACAACAGCAGAATACTACAAATGAATTTGAGTAAATTCATTAAACAGGGGGAGTTTAAATATGCAAGAAAAAAGCAAGAAAACTGTGATAATGAGAAGAAACTTTCCTTAGCAATGTCAAGAAACAAAAGAGCAAAAATACTCTAGAAACCAAATCGAAAACCCTTCTCTTTATTACTTCTGTTAATGTCAGTAGGTGTTATTCATGACTATCTTCCAATTAAAGGAATATTCTGGGGTCAAAACTAGTTTAGCTCAAATTCAATTGACAAAATTTGTAGCATAATGCTGATTACCACAAAATTATTTGGACTTAATTTTGTACTTTAGACTTTACAAATAATGACACTGAGTGATTCTGTGATAAAAAATGCATTTAAATGAACAAAACAATCTCCAGTTACCCTTGAAGTTCCTTAATGCATAAATACTTGAAGTATTTCCACAAAACAGTTCCTTTTACCTGCAATCAATACACACAAACACCGATGAGGAACAAAACACACTTCACTCCAGAGGAGAAACTAGTACTAGTTTGTTGGCATCCTGAAGACACTAAGGACTACAACCTGCAAAAATGCACAGAAAAGATGGACAAACCACTAATATCTATGAAAATGATGACATTATAAAAGATACAATTGGAAGAGAGATCACAGACTCAACGCAAGGAAAATCATCTGAACTCACAAGTACTGAGATTATTAATTCACTCAGTTTTCGCGCTTTCAGTTGATGTGTGCTGTGTTATGTGGATAAACAGAGAGAATAATATCATGTTTGTTATTCTACAGGAAGTGTTTGTGTGAAGATCAGAAGCTCCAGAGCAGCTGCAGTGTGTTTGGTGCTGCTGTGTGTTCTTCTGCTGACTGCAGTCATAGTGCTGTGTGTCACGTTCACTCTAGAGAGACGACAGTTAATATCCAAGAATGAAAACCTTCAGATGAGTCATGGTAAACTGGGTGAGTTTCTTTTGTCATTTTAGTAGTTTCTACAGAGCAGGAATATAATCTGGTTAGTATTCATAGGTGTTTGAATGTCAAGTGTAATTCTAGTGCACATATTCACAGCATGGAAAGAGTCTATAGTACAAAATAAATTCAGTAACACTTTATTTCAATTGTCCACTTTACACATTTTACTGACTACAAGTAACTTTACAACTACATGTCAGTTTATTCTCCTAATCCAGATCCTAACCCTACCCTAACAGACTACTAATGAGAGTTAGTTGAGATGTAGTTGTAAAGTTACTTGTAGTTAGTCAAATGTCTAAAGTAAACTATAAATTCAAATATAAAACCTATTTACAATGTAAAAGGTAAAGAATGTACAAATGTTTCCTCTTATTAGGATAATTATATTTATAGCAAATTTATGGAATTCCTAGATTTGGAGTGTAGGTACAATCCCAATGAATACTATTGAGATTGTGTTCATAACTTGTTAAGAGATGTGTTTGGGTTAAGTGATTTATTTTAATGCAGGGTTCAGACTACACAATATTTTTTGTCAGTCACGATAGTCACTGTTAGATTATACTATTTTGACTCCTAAAATCTTCTTGGACAAGAAACATGTCAGACTACACGTTGCTATCTGACCATTCATCACATGCCGTCTTTAACCGCGTGCGAGCTATCATCGAGAAGGTGGGATTATCGACTGACAGAAGATGCCGTGAGCATAAACGACTTGTCGTAAGAAAAGCCCAAAAGAGGACACATATCTGGATTGCATGGATATTTGGATTTCCTTTGAAGAGAACTGAGGTCACTCTGTTGCAGTAACTTAGTGCCTCGAGGAAACATCATGTAGGAGTATTGTAGCCATTGCTCCACAAACATTTCCTCCATTGTAAATTCCACCTAGCAAGAACGATTGTCTCTTCGTTTCAGCATGTTTGAAAGCATGTAGGAAGGCGCTTCTGTGCTTCTATTGGCCAGTGTCACACATGTGACAGAATTTGTCGTGGACGACCGAGAGAAAAAAATTAAACATGCTAGGTGTCAAAATCACTATAAAGTTCCTTTGAGACTTTACAATTTTCAAAATAAAAAGTTGAGATTTTCCATTTAACTTCAAATTTGTTGTATTAAGGAGACCTTAGGCTGTTAGAAATGCATGTTGGTCAAGCTCCAGCACTTTTTGTAAATTAACTATAACCAGACAATGCACGAGCAAACCACAAAATATGTTCACCCTGTCATGGACAAAATCAAAGTAGTTTAAATATATTTTCATTACATAGTGATTTTAAAATGTAGATTTTCTGTAAGATACTTGGTCCCTTTCTCAACAATAAATATTAGTTAATCAGAAAAGTCTTTTGATAATAATGAAACTGCTGAAAAATATTTGTTTCCCTATAAAATATGCAATACTTGCAATTTCTTTTCTAAATAACGTCTAACAACAAAGATATCTGGTTAATCTTTCAAACAATATTAACTGGCCCTTTTTTTCTTTATAAATAAATCACACAAAAGGTTTTGCTAACTTGTTAAAATAATTTGCTAATTTTCATAAAAGATGAAAATGACGTGATGGACAAAAATATGACAGGGTGGACAAAGACTTTAATGGGTTAATGGGTGAACAAGAAGAAACCCTTAAGCAATATATGATATTCTAAGTATTAAACTAAAACTGCTCACTTGATTCGTTTAAAACTGTGCCTTCATTCATAACGAATCACCGATTTGTGTTGCTCAGAGATGCACAACAGTTCTGCTGTGGCTTTGTTTGGAACTTTGTTTGTTTGTATTTTTGTTGGCAAAATAGAACAAAAACAGACAATATTGTGTTTATTAACTTGTTTATTTTACTGTTGTATAAAATTAATATCACATTTTCAAATCGAGCAGATATTCAGGAAAAAGGCACTTTTTCTTGTGTGATTGCTTAACTATATCATATAAATATAAGACAAAAACCCATTCGGGACATTTTTTTTCTTCATATCTTGAATTTAAGTACATTCTAACTACATTCTAACAGGCTTCATCACACAGTTGCTGTCATACATCATCTTCCATCACTATGTCACTGACTACATCAGTTGGTTTCTTAAAGGGGAGTTTACCCCAAAATGACCGGGTGGACAGCAATGTCAGGGACACTTGCAATGTGCTTAATATTATTATGAAAATAGAATATAAATGATCAAGATGACTTGTTTTATCAAAATAACTTGAGGACAATAAGAACATACAAAAAGTTTTTGAATTTTATGTCATTTATTCACTTTTTACACTTACTGAAGTTAGCTGAGCAGTGTCTGGGACATGCCAAAACTGCATACATCCAATCAAAGAAAATGGTATAAAATGACAAAAAAACATTTCAAGAGACTTATCAATGTACTTGTATGTGTGTAAATGTTTGGCCATTTATAATAAAACCTCAGAATTTAATTATTTTGCATTATATTCATGATGACTGTGCGATTCTGATGAGGACACCAAAAGGCACTTTATAGTGATATTGACCCCTAGTCTTTCTGTCGTGAAGCATAGCATGCGTGGCATCGGTTGTCGTCAACTATGACACACGACACGAGCTGAAACGATTGAATTGTGCGCCCTGACGCCCATTGTCGTTTGCGAATCCCCTTGACACCCTACATTAAGCAGCAAAATCAGGCTAAAATCATGTAGTCTGAACTGCAGGGATGCAAACAGGTAAGGGGGGAAAAAGGTGAGAACATTGCATGGGGCAGGGGGCATGCTCCAAAGATATTTGCCTTACATGCTCATTTGTGGTTATTTTAAGTTTTTTTTTATTATTATTATTTTTTTTTTTAATTTCCTTATATTTTTCTCACACACAAAAAATATATATATATAATAAAATAATAACATTTTACCAAAATCAACATTGGATCATGTTATAAAAGATGAAGTGCTATGCATGCTATTTAAGACGGTATTGGCTGATTAGACGGCAAATTGCAAACTGTTTTCCCTCTCCCTCTTTATCGTTCCCAGATCTCAGACCTCAAATACATAAAATATTACCCCTTATAGACATAGTTTTTAAAGTAAAGAGTAAAGAGTAAAGAAAGCACTGTACAGTACTTATTGAAACAACCAATTCTTTATTTACCCTTGTAAGTTGACAAGTATCCTTGTAAGACCCCCCAACTGTTACAGTCTGTCTAGTTTCTGTTTCAGTTCATGGACTCTCAGTTTGTTTTCATTGATCACATGTTCTGTTTCCCGCCATCATCATTAGTTCATTTGCATCACCTGTGTCCCATTAATTAACCCTGTTATGTTTGCTATTTAGTTCCTCCTGTTCACTCAGTCTTTGTTCCGTTCACTATTCGACTATGTTGTGTTGCACCTATCTGCCTGTTCTCCTGTGGATTATCGTATTAAACTAGTTTCTGGATATATTCTCCTCGTCTGTGTTACCTTCCTGCAAACTACCGTAACACCAACCCCCATAAAACATTTTCTCATTGGATCTATGCAAATCCCATAGGTGACTTATTTTGATCTCAAAAAGGTGAATTGTCACTGAAAGGTGAGGACTCGGAGTTTGCATCCATGGAAATGGGTTTGTTTGTGGATCCGTTTGTGGTTTGATTTCTTTGTAATATGTGAAAGGATTAAGGTCCCGGTCCGCTTTGCTTTTCGACAAGTGTACCTTCCGTGTTTTCCGCCACTGCTGAAAACTTACGATTACTAGCAGCATATATATATGTAATCGTAAAATTATTAGAAATACTTATTTTTTCTGTATTTTTCACAATTGGAGAGATGTAGAAACACAGAAAGCCGGGGGTCTGAGTTCCTATTAAGTTGTGGTGTGAACAAGAAAGGGTCTGAGATCACTTCAATGCTGAAGAGGACTAAAAAAAGAACTGGGTTCTCTTTTTGAGTCCACTAGATTGTGAACACCAAAAGGACAGAGGTCACTCTGGCTGGTTCCCTTTCTGGTTCACTTTAAGTGAACTGAGTTTGGTTCTTTTAAAACGAACTATATGTGAAAACACCCACTAACACTAAAGCTCAGAGATGAATGAGACAAGTTGAAAAGACTTAAAGTGCTAATAAGTTAAACTGGTTGTGTTAACAGATGGATGGATTCACTATCAATCCAGTCTTTACTTCCTTTCCTCTGAGAAGAGGAACTGGACTGAGAGCAGAAGATACTGTACAGAGAGAGGAGCAGATCTGATCATCATAAACAACAGAGAGGAACAAGTGAGTGAAAGTGTGTGTGTGCGCACGTTTTGTGACATATCAGGACATAAATTTGTATAATACACATGGGTATGACGTAGGTATTACAAGGAGAGGGTGACTTATGAGGACATTACCCCATGTCCCCAAAAGGCTTATAAATCATACAGAATGAGTTTTTGTGAGAAAGTAAAAATGTTTCCTGTGATGGTTAGGTTTAGGGGTAGGGGTAGTGTAGGGGGATAGAAAATACAGTATAAAAACCATTACGCCCATGGAATGTCCCCACAATTCACAAAAACAAACGTGTGTGTGTGTGTGTGTGCATGTGTTTAGCTGCTACTCGTAAATGATTAAATGTATGTGTGTTTTTATTCTTAGGAATTTGTCAAGAACAGTTTGTGTAGTTTCTGGATTGGTCTGACTGACAGTGATGTGGAGGGCACATGGAAATGGGTTGATGGCACCAACATGACCTCTGGGTGAGAAATCACTGAATTAAACTGATTATTCTCTAATAAATGATCATATCTCACAGTCAGTATCATATCACACAGGAAGCAGCACTGAACATCTAATGCTGATCTGTTCTTTCAGGATCTGGGGGTCTGGAGAGCCTGATAATTACAATGGCAATGAAGACTGTGCTTTAACTTCTTCAACAGGATGGAATGATTGTCCATGTAATGGGACATTTAGATGGATCTGTGAGAAGATTATTTTAAAATGACACATTATGTACACAAATATAACAACCTGTAAAGAACTAATGTTACGTTCACCTCAGGAAGATTTGGCCAATAATGACTTTAGTTCAGTAGTTATCAACAAAAAAAATATAAAAAATTAATGAAAGAAAGAAAGAAAGGCATCTCTACAGAGAATCATATCATTAAAATTATAAATAATTTTGTAGGAAATAAACATTTTTATGACAATCATTTAAAATTGTATTTCTCAAAAATGATTACAAACGTATAATTACATAGTTAGAAAGCAGAAGCTTTATTTGATTAATTTAGCGCATAAAACTTAAAATGTATTTCTGGGTCAAATCAACTCAAAATGATGGAGCACATCATGATCACAAAGTTAATAAAGTCGTTATGAAATTGTTGAGTTCTCAATGTAGCCCAATAAGTCGACTTTTCTTTTAATGTAATAGTTTGATTACTCTTTATTTTAAGATGTCTTACAGTGAAATTATACATTTAAGTTCTGAGTAATATCAATAACAACATGTACTTACTATATGATTAGGAATAGTTTGGTTTAGAGTTAGTTTCATGTATAATTTAATTATGCATAATTTATTGTTATAGAATTGTAAAATAAAGTATTACTGCTAGTTTTACATTAAACTATTATTACAATTGTGTTGAAATGTATTATGAACTGTCATTACATTAAAAGTTGCTATAGTGTGTTCATAATATAATAAATTTATCCTACAAAAACCATGTGAAAAAATTATTACATTGAAAAATCATGAGCTCAAGATATTTTATTTAGAAAATTACTATTTTTGAAGAGTTTATTACATTAATAATGTAATACTTATTACATTATGTGCATTTATTACATTGCGTTTTATTATGTTATGAGTTTATATATAATTTCGAGCTTCCGCCAGACTGCCTTCCATATACATGTTATGAAGAAAGTGTAAACTGGCGTCACGTCAGTTACACTTTTTCCGTGAATTGAATAGGGAAAGCGCATGACATAGCATTAGTGGTGGGAGAAAAGCTCGATGCATCGATGCATCGCGATTCGTTATCTAACGATCCAGAATCGATTCTCAAAAATTCAGAATCGATTCTGTGTTCAATTCAAATGCGAGCGCTGTCAAGACTCACGTGACCAAACAAAAAAGACGTTGATGGACGACTGTTCATATGCTGGTGAATTAGCTTAGTTTAAGATAAAATGGACAAACTACGACCTGCACCATCTCATTTAAAATCGGATGTGTGGCAACATTTTGGATTTTCTGAAGACACCGAAGGTGTCGTTGATAAAAGCCATACTGTGTGCAAAGTCTGTAGCGCCAAATTCAAATATTTCGGCAACACGACTAACATGAAGAAACATATTACGCGGTTCCACTCAGAGCTGGAGAAACAGCATTCTCTTCCAATCACGAACACTCCCGGTTACATTCAAAGGACCCTGGATCAAGTAGCAAAGCTTCCACCGAATTCTGAAAAGGCAAAACGAATTACCCGATCAGTGGCGGGTTTTATTGCCAAAGATCTGCGCCCGTACTCCGTTGTGGAAAACCAAGGATTTCGCACGATGTTACAGGTACTTGAGCCACGATACACTTTGCCCTCGCGTCGTTATTTTAGTGAGACGGCTGTCCGCACTCTACAGTGAGTGTAAAGATCACATCTTAGAATCCCTAAGTAATACGGACAGAGTGGCAATAACATGCGATGCATGGACATCAATTACAACAGAATCGTATGTCACTATTACGGCACACTACATTACAGATGAGTGGAAGCTTGCAGCTTGTGTTCTGCAAACGCGTGCTATGAGCGAAAGTCACACAGGGGCGAATATTGCTGAACTACTGCACAATGTTTCAGACGAATGGAAAATTCGGAACAAAGACTTGGTTTTGGTGAGTGACAATGCCTCTAACATGGCTGTTGCAGCACAGCTCGGCAAGTTTTCACATGTTAGATGTTATGCGCACACACTGAATTTGGCTTCCCAACGAGCGCTGAAGTTGCCGTCTGTGTCAAGGTTGTTAGGGAGAGTGAGGCGGATCGCGACTTTTTTCCACCGCAGCGCAATTGCAAACCATCAGTTGAAGGAGAAGCAAAAACAACTAAATCTTCCGTCTCACAAACTGAAATCAGACGTCATCACTAGATGGAACAGCGCATACGAGATGCTTGAAAGATTTCTTGAACAACAGCCGGCTGTCTGTGCTGCGTTACTATCACAGGAGGTGAGAAAAGGAGCGGCTGAAATCTTCACTCTCACGGAATCCGATATTTCATGCAGTGAGGATGTGATAACTGCTCTTAAGCCTATGAAAGATGCCACACTTCTGATGTCAGAGGAGAGCAGCCCCACTGCGTGTTTAATTGCCCCATTGCATGCTAAACTGATCCAGGACATGAAAGAAAACACTGAGGAAAAATCAGTGATGATCAGGGAGATAAAGAGGGTCATATGTGAGGACCTCAGCAAAAGGTACACCACTGACCAGGAGACTAGCCTTCTTAACAAATGTGCTTCTCTCGACCCACGCTTTAAGGCACTGCCTTTTCTTTCCAAAGAAAAGAGAGAGGAAACTTACAAAACACTGATCACTGAAGCTTCATCATTACAAGAGGTAATTATTTTATCATCATTGACTAAATGTTTTAGCATGTGACATTAGAGTGCAATATTACGGTCTCAATATTATTAAGGCTTATTTGTGTGATGATTTCATGTCTTTAATTAAATTAATCTCTAATTTCTTTAAATATTTAAATATTTATCAGTGTGTAAATAATAATACTGTGACTTACATTACCTCATTGAATTACTGGAAGAGTTATTTTTTATCTACACTCTGTTTATTTTAATTTCTTTTAATTGCTTAAAAGCAGGAAGTGCCTGACAATCTAGAAGACAGCACTGTGAAAGAAGCCAACATCTCATTGAGCCCACAGCCTGAAGTCACAGAGTTGCAGGATGACTGTCCTACTACTTCAAAAGGAAGAGCTTCATCTCTGCTTCACAATCTGCTGGGGCAGACCTTCTCTGATGCTTCAGATACACCATATCATCAGTCACCCTCTGCCTTGGTTGAAGAGGAGATGACCAGGTATTGCAGTACCCCACCACTCCCTCTAACAGAGGACCCCCTCAACTGGTGGCATGTCAACAAGGTGTCATTTCCTGTGCTCTCCAAAATGGCAAAGAGATATTTATGCATTCCAGCAACCAGTGTGTCTGCAGAGAGGGTCTTCTCCACTGCAGGTGATATTGTGACAGCACAGCGAAGCACACTTACTTCTGAACATGTGGACCAACTGCTGTTCCTACACAAAAACTTAGTATTATAGTATTATATAAGATAAACTATGCCTAGATGTTGAATATTTAAGTTTGTATTTAATTTGTTCCCTGACATTTTTCTTCTGCATTAGCCTGTTTTAAAGATTTTTTTTTTGTGTGGCTCTAGACATTTTTTGTTAAAATGTTCAAAATAAACTGAAAAATTGTCACACTTTTGTTTTGTCACACAAATTGAGTGTGTTTGAGTGTGCAAATTGATTACACAGTGTGCGTATTGATCACAAATTTTTTTTGTCACATAAATTGTCATACAAATTGAGAACTGTTTATTCTTAATGATTGTTCATTGCAATTGTATGGCTTACCATTCATTCAGAGTTTGTTAATCCTGAAAATAACTTTGTTAATAAATTAAAAGTATTGAAAAAGAAATATTCATAATCATTTTTAATTTGGCAATACTGTCAAACAGATATTCTAACTATATACAAAAAGCATAGTAACTCCAATTTTGGTTAAAATAAAAAGTTTAGAGTATTTTTTGCACAGCAGGATAATTAATTAAGAATCGTTTTGGGAATCGGATTGTTCCTCCCAGAATCGGAATCGGATCGAATCGTTAAGTGCCTTAAGATTCCCACCTCTACATAGCATAAGCTTTGAAATCTGCAAGAGGTTTACACTTTCTGCGTACTTTGAATATGGAAGGCGGTCTGGCAGAAGCTCAATATTTGACTTCATAACTTGTTTAAATATGGATATTTTTTACACAAATGCATCGCTTCACTTCAGAAGGCTTGAGGTTGAGTAAAGCTTGGGCTGATATTCATTCGAAAGTGAACTAATCCTTTAACAAATTCGTGTTACTGTTTGAAAGGCACTTTTCTTTATTATGCTCTTCAGTTATAAACTAAATGTAATATTAAAATTAATAAAACTTTAAAATTGAATTATTAATATCACAATACAAACTTTAATGTACCCAAATATGAGATACATACCCAACAAAATTCATAATTGATATAAATCAGATATAAAAGTGTGTATGACTTTAAACTTGCTACAATGTGTGATTTGACAGGAATTTCATGTATAATTAGTTACTATTTAACCCCTACATCTTCAGAGAGAGTATTTTCTATTTAAAATAGCAATACCAAGAAAGGTTACTCACTACTATATGGTTTTTGTTTTCCCTTCATAATAAAAACCTTCATTTAAAAACTGCATGATGTGTTTACTTGTGTTATCTTTGATTAATATTTAAATTTGTTTGATGATCTGAAACACACAAGTGTGACAAACATGCAAAAAAAAAAAAAAAAAAATCACACCACTGTATATATTCTGCCAGTTCACGTGACTCACTGTCGCTGTGGGCTTCATGATGATTGAGTCATTCACATCACCATGTTCATCACTGTCATTCATATGCACATTTTGGTTGGAAACATGCAGTTCTCAAGGTTTAGATTTTTTGTTGCCATATTTAGCCTATAACACATAAAATCGCCTTTGCTCAATTATTGTTATCAATACTTTATAAAAAAACTTTTTTTTACTCAACATACAATCTCGCCATGCTCTATCAACACTAAATTTATAGTGTTTAACACCTGCACTTAATCAGCGATAAGATTCTTAACTAGCAGCACCTGAAAAATCCTCCCCCTTTTCTCAGTGGACATGTCATCCTCTCTTACTGTCACTATCTTGTTGCTTTTGAAAAGTAAGCCATTCCACCGAATGGGTGACATTTCTGTCCCCAGAACATTGAATGTATAAATATGCATGAAAATTAACTCTAAAATACATTTTATTTTTAAAGGTGGAGTAAGTATTGTTTCAAAAACACTGTTTGGAAGTTAGTCAGGGCAGACACAAACAACAAACGTGTAACCAATCAGCATTCGGGAGGGTATGAGGGTCGAGGAGACGGAACGAGCAAGAGGAAGATTTGAAAAAGAAAGAAAAAAACTGCAGAAAGAGAGATGAGACACAATACAAAGGGCTCAGAAGAATATCACTGGAATGAAGGTTTATGACTGGGCAAGTGCTTTAGGACTGTGTTTATATTAGAAAATCTTTCCAGCGCTGGAGAGAGTTAAGAGGGAAGGCCTGAAAACAGATGAGGAGGCTGCTATGATTCTGCTCCACGCATGAGTAACACTGGGTTTGAGTGTCAACTGCGCTTTATTTTTCGTGAAGCATTTTGTTGTGCGTCAGCTGTGATAAACAGACATCCACTCTCACATTGCGTGTGTAACAGAGGCCAGATAGTGAGAGTTGAGCAGGTAAACCTCTGTGCACTGACGATCGCTGGAGAATGTGTTGTTTAGCGTCATTGTTAGTGTACTCGCCTCGCCTCCCAGCAGCGATCGGGGTTCGAGACCGACTCAGAGCAGGGTGGTTTGGATTGGAGTGGGGAGTTTTGGAGGCGGAGCAACGAAGAGAGGGGTGGGTTTGTTTGGGTTGATTTCTATTATCAACTATGTCCAACAGTGTTGCTGAAAATCTTTAAATCAAATTTAAAGCGTACAATTTAAACATTAAAAACTACTGAGAACACTAAAACATTACATTTTTTATGTCACTGCTATCTAAACCTCTAAAAAACTTAGAACATGCCACAAGACAAATTTTCAACAGGAAGTTGCATCGTCTGGATCTATTGAAGGCCATGAGAAGACCAAAAGTAAGTCCTCTCATTTTAATTTCTGTATATTTGATGAAATTGTAACTATGACTGAGAAGGTCAATCTCAACGTACTTTCTTGTTACCTAAATTATTTTTTAAATGTTATTTGTTTATTTTAAAAATATTAACTTTAGGTAAGTCACTAGAATTTGTTTAGTGTCTTCATGCTATTAGCATGTACTCCATGTGGCCATATGTCATGATAATTTTTTGCTTTAAAAATTCAGTCCTGTTACTTGCAGTCCTGTTACTCATATGAAATATCAGGAGTGAGTAAAGTCCTCTGTTTTGTTGATTTAATAGTGTGGATATTAGTTGACATAATACTATTCACCTGTATCATGAGTTTTACAGTGGAAATTACTTAAATTGTAGATTTTTAGGATTAGTTTTACAATGTAAATATCTTACAGGGAGCCAGTCCATCATGAAGTGACTTAAGGCATTACATCACGTTAAGCATTTTACAATGTCCCCACAACCATTTCAATCCTTCAGTGCCATTCCTAACATTTCCTTAAATTTAAATCGTTTGCCTTCAAATCTGCATATATATTATGCTGCAAGAGGGAAAGTAAGAACAAAAACGGCTAAAAGTAAAATCAGCTTTAACTCACAATAGCCTTTAAACCAAGAGAGACAGACAGAAAAAAAAATCCAGTTCAGCTGAAACAAATCAATCGTTTGGCCTCAGAATACTTAATATTTCTAATAAACCATACCTCTTATCATAACTATCTATTATAACTGATGTTATACAAATGGGAAAAGTAAGGTTTGGTGGTGATCTTACATTATGGGCTCAAATATGTATAATTCTCTAAACAAAAAATAAGTTTAAATAAAATATTTAGGCTGTTAAATTTAATAATCACAAAAATGTGTCATAATGGCAAAATTGTCATGCACAGTGGCTACAAGCAGACCTGTTGAGTCATCCTCATTAATATAATGAAACAGAGCCTTAATCAACATGTCACTAGGTACAGGACCTAGTTGAACACATGTAAGAGCCACAGATTATAATTAAAATTATTTAGGCATAATCTACTTTTCTACACAAGTTTTTTCTTCCTTACTTTGTATACCATGTGTAAGAATACAATTCATTCCTAACACCTGTACCCCAGTTAATAAGCTGACAATGCAAATAGGATTAGATGAAAATTAAATATTTATTGGAGATTTATTAAATCAGAACGTTTATTAAATCTTATAGACACAGAAAACTTGGGGGGCAGCATGCAGCTGCCCAAATATAACAACCTGTGAAGAACTAACGTTACGTTCACCTCAGGAAGATTTGGCCAATAATGACTAGTTCAGTAGTTACAAAAAGTAAAAAAAAAGTAAGAAAGGTATCTCAATAAAGAATCGCTAAAATTCTAAATAGTTTTGTAGGAAATAAACATTTTTGACAATCATTTAAATGATTATATCTCAAAAATGATCACAAACTTATAATAACATAGTTAGAAAGCTTGAATTATTAATTTAGCACATAAAACTTAAAATGTGTTTGTGGGTCAAATCAACTCAACTCATAATCACAAAGTTAGTAAAGTCTTTATGAAATTGTTGAGTTCACAATGCAGCCTAATAAGTCGACTTTTCTTTTAATGTAATAGTAATTAAATATATAATTTCACCCTAAGACATCTTAAAATAACTGAGGAAAATGAGAATTAGTCTTCTAATGCCATGTCTGTAATTTATAGCAGAAATTCTAGCATTAATTTGATGTCAAACAGATTCATTTAAAGAAGTTATTACTCCACCATCTGCGTGACGTCATTCACCAACGTGGTTGAACGACAGGTTTGCGACAATACGGTTTTGGGAAACAGTTGTGACTAGCTAGTTGATTTGTTCAACGATGCATCATACTATGGTAGTTCAGCAACGAGTTACATCGTTGTTCGGTCCAACTCATAATTGAATATGTTCATCATATAAAGCGATAGAGTGTCTCTAAACAGCTTGATTCATATGGATTAGTTTTACAATCTCTTTATGAACATTTTGAAGCATCAAAGTGTCAGTTGTGGAGGAACAGAAATCTCTTAGATTGCATCAAAAATATCTTCATTTGTTTTGAAGATGAACAAAAGTCTAATGACATGTGGAAAGACATGAGGGTGAGTAATTAATGACAGAATTATCATTTTTGGGTGAACTAACCCTTTTACGCTTCAGGAAGTTGAGTAATAACCTATTTTATTTTTTCAGTGTGACAAACATCCTTCTTTGCATTGAAAATGCATACATGACAGTCGCTAAAAATTAAAGGACGGAAGACTATTGACTGCTTGAAGGTATTTTTATATCGTTTTAAACTGTTCTGATTATATTATGTTACACTTTGTTCACAGGTGGAATGCCTCATTCTCTTAAAGCTCAATCGTTTTACTCTCACCTCCTAAAAACTTTTTTTTCATGGTCAGTCTGCACACTTTAAATGAACCCTACATTCATGCTGTCAAAATCCATTCTCTCTAAACCAACGTATGAATTCTGCTGGGAAACCGAAGATGTTGAGACCAGGTGAGATGACGACGGTTATATTTGTTAGTACGGATCCTACAGAACTACCACACGAGTTAGATTACATAAACCATCCCCAAGAGGAATGGAGAAAACAAATAAGTAAGACTGTGTTCTTCAATGCACATCTGGACATATATTACCTTTCTTTTATACTTATATCTCTGTGCTGGGATAAATGGAAGAAGCTGGACTGAGATTATGTCTTTACATTTTTAGGAAGTGATTCTGAGAAGAAATCAAGCCACACGATCACATTGGTGTGTTTTGGGCCTGTTGTGTGTTTCTTCTGCTGGTGGCCGTCACAGTGCTGTGTATAAAGTTCCAAAAGAAGATCACGGTATCATTTTGGATTAATTACACAAGCTTGAAACGTGCACACAGTCACAGTCATACACATAAAGAATGTTAACTGAAAACGGAAATCCTAAACAGCGGACTTGTTGATTTGCTTGATCAGGAAATGACTTTGCAGGCAGCATTTGTGCATGAATGTACTTCACAAGATGATTTCAGAAAGACTTCTGAGGCAGCTTAATGATTTAATGATCTACAACAAAACAGGCGAGTTTTGGTGATGACTGAGGGCCCGTTTACACGATGGCGTTTTGAACTTTCATTTACATGTCAACACATTTTGGTGGCCTGAAAACACAGACTTTTGAAAACCTGGTTTCAAGGCGCACGTTTTTGAACAAATGTAAACAACAAAAATCGGTGAAAACAATGACATCATGCACTTCATGCACTGTTCAGTCTACAGCAGAATACAGCGTTTTTAGTTGTTTTCAACTTTGTGTTAGTAGATACTAATTACCCTCCTCCATCCCCAGCTCCTCCTTTGTCCAGTCAGGACTTGTTGACTTCTGATATTTCTTTTGATCAAACTCATTCTTCAAATTAATTATTGTCATTTAGAAAATTAATGATAAAATTCTGTTTACCCTAGGGGGTTATTGCTGCTCTTTTTGCCTAGAACAGAACCATACTGCCAACCCAAACTGTATGCTAACT
Organism: Culter alburnus; assembly: GCA_028476615.1. Lineage (NCBI taxonomy): Eukaryota > Metazoa > Chordata > Actinopteri > Cypriniformes > Xenocyprididae > Culter > Culter alburnus. The sequence continues at coordinate 164,434 of JAOTNS010003775.1, forward strand.
GCCAGTCATCTTTGACGATAGTGATCCTGACAGAAATATAGTCCATTTGAAAACAATGAATGAAAATGAGTTAATGAATTCGGACACTGAGTAGGCTGGAAGGGCTGTAGATGTCATGTAGATGCCATTCAGGAAGGAAACATCACTAGTGTGTGTTGCTCTGGAAGCGAACTCTTTTTTGCTTTGGCTTCATTTGAAACTATTTTTTGGCAGGGAAAAACAGACAAGTAACTGGCAATACTGTGTCTAAAAGTTTGTCAATATTAACTTTGTGTTTATTCAGCTGTTGTTTAAACGGAATGTCTGCATCTAATATTTGTCCTTGAACTTAGCATAGATACGTTTGGATCTTTGGTTATAGTTTAAAGGCCGTAATTTACTACTTAAATTGCAATTACTGTCGTGTTGTGTGAACAGAGACATACTGAACATCATGTCTGAACATCGTGTCTGACGTGTTCAGGAAGTGACTTCAGGAAGCTGCAGATCAGTTTACGGTGTGTTTGCTTGTCATCTAGCAAATAAGACTGACTTCGTCATTCAAGCGGTGATGTCCTATAGAGCAATGTTTATGAGCATCTTTAAAATTATTCAGTGTTTCTACACTTTTGATATTATAAATAAATTAATAGCATTCAGTTTACACTCACATGCCCCACCTGCACAATATAGTGTAAAGTGAGGTGGTTATTATAATTATACAGTTTAAAATCAAATATCTCTATTGCTTAAATACTTTATAGTTATTTTTTGTAGAATTTCATGGATTTACTTTACAGATGGTTCTACACGTATAAGTCTCTTTGGAATCATAATCAACAATTCTTATTTTTTATGGAAATGATTTATCAATGCACGTCACATTTAACATTCATGTTCCCTCATAATCTTGAATTAAAATAACCTCCCCTCCTTCTTGCAATCAGTGTTGGGAAGGTTACTTTGGAAATGTAATAGGTTACAGATTACAAGTTACCCTATCTAAAATGTAATAAGTAGTGTAACTATTTCAAATACTGTATTAACAATGTAACCGATTACTTCTGATTACTTTTCTAATTTCTAACAAATGTTTTCAACTGTTAATCATTTTCAAACCAGCAGGGTTAATCTTACAGCAGCACTCAACACTGATTACTGACAGACTTTCAAAACTCTTCATCACTTGAACTAAGATTATAATAATTTAATTTTAAAGCACAGCCACCACAAAATCAGACTTTAGAATCTCTTTTTACTTTAAGACCATTCTGAGGTTAAATACAGATTTCTGGACTAAATGACCAAAAATAAAAATTCTGTCATTAATTACTCATCCTCATGTCATTCCAAACCCATAAGACCTTCATTCATCTTCAAAACATTTTTGATGAAATCCGATGGCTCAGTGAGGCCTGCATAGCCAGCAAGACAATTAACACTTTCAATGCCCAGAAAGCTACTAAAACATAAAATAAACAAAAATAATTACTTTATGACAATATCACGTGATCGGCAATTGAAACCTGCTTCCTGAAGCTTCAAAGCTTTACAAATCTTTTGTTTTGAATTCAGTGGTTCAGAGCGCGTATCCAAACTGCCAAGTCACGCCCCCAGTGGTGAACCATTGAATTTCGAAACACATAATGTAACTAAAGCCCGTTTACTGAAATCATGTGACTTTGGTGCTCCGAATGCCTGATTCGAAACCAAGATTCTTAAAGCTTCATGAGCAGTGTTTTGAAATCGCCCATCACTAGATATGTTTCATAAGTCGTTATTTCGTTTTTTTGAAGCAAAAAAAGTATTCTTGTTGGCTTCATAACATTAAGGTTGAACCACTGTAATCAAATGAACCGTTTAATTATGTTGTAACGACTGAGATAAATCAGACACAATTATTTGTCATATTTAAAAAATAATCTTTAAAACTCACTCTGCGGCACCCTCACCCACGGACAAGCCTGTGCAAGGGCCTCAGTTACCATGGACCATATGATAAGGTTTTTACGATCAGAAAGAATTTTGCAGAGTATTTTGACTCTGACTTAATTCTTTCTGAAAAGGACAAATAAACCCTTTCAATCCTATATAGCTATATTTAACCACGAGAAAATGTATAAACGCGTATCCAATTTTCCCCTCTCATGATTTTTCTTTTCTTTTTTTAAAGTGTCATTGTGGAGAAACAGAAAGCTCTCAGATTTCATCAAATATCTTCATTTGTGTTCTGAAGATGACAAAAGTCTTACGAATGTGGAAAGACATGAGGGTGAGTAATAAATGACAGAATTATCATTTTTGGGTGAACTAACCCTTTACGCTTCAGGAAGTTGAGTAATAACCCACATTATTTTTGCAGTGTGACAACCATCCTTCTTTGCGTTGAAAGCTCCAAGTGCATACATGACAGTCACTAAAAATTAAAGGACGAAAGACATTGACTTGCATTAAGTATTTTTATAATCAGTTTAAACTGTTTGGATATTATGTTGCTGTTTGATTTTTTTGCACTGAGAATTACATTAATTTTTATTTTAACTATAAGAATTATTTTTTACAACCTGGTCTCATTACAACATTTCAGAGCGAAACTGCAGCAATATGTACTCACTGGTACGTATTCGCGACTCGCGAAAACGTGCCCACAGGTACGTTTTCGTCATGAGACTAGGTTGCGAAATTTATAAATATTACTTAAGGTTTTATGTTGGATATACTTAAAACTGTAGTTTGTAAATGATAAAATTGAGTTTCCAGTACTTCAGAGTCGAAGTTTAAAGACATGTAAAGTCTAATAGAATAAACAGATAAAATGGTTTAAAATACTCAAAAACTTATGTAAATAGTTGCCTCAATTTTGAGTAAAATGGGCACAGTATTTTCTCTGGACGAACCAAATGCACTCTTATAACCATACTATCACTGTTTGTCCCATCTTCCCTTTTTCAGTGAAAAATATTTTTTTAAGGACAGCCTAGATTTGGTGACAATGCTATATGTCATTAGCCATAGCTATAGCTAAACAGCAATGTTTCTTATCTTATTCCCCAATGTGCAATCTGCGATGAAGATTTTCAAGACACACCAAGTGCTTTGCTATCTCCCTGCATAAGACAAGGGAGATTTGCTGCTGTTACTTGTCTCTTTGTATGTCAAGACAGGGCTGAAACTCTGAAAATGTTACACATTTGGTGAAATAAATGCTCCACCTCATCGAACTTGGCCCAAACAGTGTCTTCCAATTGGCGGCTAGATGCTTCCAATTTTTCCTAAGCAGAAGCAACGTCGTCAGGCATAGTCAACTGACACTTACTGTCGACATAGTCGCCAAAGAATTATGCCATTATTGTGCTATTCCACATGTTGAAAATGGATTCTTCCATTTTAGTTTCTCTATAAACTTCTCCTTTCCACATCAATGACATACATCTGGACATGACTTCCAGGTAATGGCCAATTAGAGAGCTTTTACATCCATCCCATGTTTTACCTTATTTCACCAGTGCAAGGCCCAAAGCATAACGGAAAGGCAAAACCAGAGCTGCTAAAAGGAGAAGAATAGCTCATATAAAAGGAAAAACAGCAGGGAAATAGAAATGCAAATGGATAATGGAGAAATTTTATTAAAGTACTCATTTTTGTCTACAAAGCAGAATATAATAATAAAAAAAACATTGTATATCAGTGATGATACACTAGCTAAAAGTTCTGTGTAGGGCTGTCACGATATTTGATTTTTTCACATCACCACTGTTATTGGTCCAAAAAATCTCATGGTATCGATATATCCGCGATATTTATAGAATCCTTTGGGGGGGGGGGGGGGGGGGTGGGGGGGGGGGGGGGGGGGGTGGGGGGGGGGGGGGGGGGGGGGGGGGGGGGGGGGGGGGGGGGGTAATTGTACCGTCTAAATATTTTAATTTGTTTATGTTTAGTTTTTCTCTTTTCAAGGTTGCTGCTGCCACATTTTTTAAAGTCAAATTTAGGTTTTAAAGAACCTGAATAAATAAAAATTAATATCTAGCATAGTCCTAACATTATGGGCTTGTGTCCATCAAATGAAATCTTATCAACAAAATCCCCTTTGCATACAGAGTGACACCAGAATGAGAGTGACAATCTATTTACCAGCATTTACACTTTGTCTACATTAAATTTAATTTATTTAAATATTTACATAATTTTTTTTCTAATTTTAGACTTTTTAATGTCCCTTAAATACCGAAACTAACTAAACTGCCAGTAGGTGGAAGCAAGTCACTGTCTTAATGAGTGAGTAGTCCAACCGAACCGATTTTGTTCACATGACTGATTCATGTGAACTCATCAGGAACGAAGCTCGATTTCTTTCCTTCTAAAACGCGGATTCGTCAGAATAACAAAAACTTTCTGGTGCACGGGGCTCTTTCTGCTGTTCATCAGTCCTGAATTTTTCGTTTGGCGAAATAAAGAAAAAACCAAACAATATTAACAATTACTGTGTCTAAAATGTAAGTTAACCTCACATTGTTCATTTAAGTGAAGGAACATGCATTTTGCTGATTTGGGTGGGGTCGTGGTGAGTATTGTAAACAAACTAATCTTAAATAAAAAATAAGATTGACAAAGAAATTGTCGGGGCAAAAATGCCCGTGTATCTTGAAATTTTGAGGGAAATATGCATGCATATCCTACATCAGCTGAGTAAACGATAAAGAAAAACGCGGTACGTAACATAATCCACCCTTTTATTTAAATACGTGAACACAGAAAATCACTGTTAACAGGTTAATATAACATTTCCCATTCCATGACTAGTAAAATAATCGCAATTTACTCTCTGTAAAATGGAGTAGCCTAATCTGCAGGGTGAGGACACGCAGGTGGGTAAGAGGTGATGGTGTTGCCACCCTTCGCAATACCGGTATATGTGACACCCTAAATTAACACGATTTGATATTTCATGCTTTGAATGTCACGGTTATCGTCAATACCGGTATATGCGACACCCCTAGTTCTGTGTAAACAATTTGTCTAAGAAAGACAAAGCATTTACACTCAAAGCACTCGGCTGAAATGTATTGAAGTATAGAGTTGTGTAATGAAGTTTGAAGTATATCAGCCTACCCAGTTGATGGTGGAGCGACATCTATTTGTCCTCTTCCTGTTAGGTTTCATCGCATCTTGCAAGCCACAGTAGTGACACATCTTTGACATATCATCTTGATTCTAGATGATCTGAAAACCCAAATACAAAAAAAACCCCAGCAGTTCGGAGCACCAAAGTCACATGATTTCAGCATTTGGCTGTTTGACACGCGATCCAAATCTGATTCGACACAAAAGAATTCCATCACGCTCCGACGCTTCATGAAGCCAGTATTTGGGCGCACCAAAAATATCTCTTCACTTTATAATATTACAGGTGCCCTAAATTGAAAATTGAATTTACCTTGGCATAGTTAAATAATTAGAGTTCAGTACATGGAAATGACATACAGTGAGTCTCAAACACCAATTGTTTCCTCCTTCTTATGTAAATGTGCAAAAGACCTCTGAAGAACAGAGTTGCGAATCTCAACATAACACCGCTGTGACCGCAACGTCCGGATCATTAATATGTATCGCCCCCACTATTTTGCATATGCCAGCCCATGTCCGGCATTAGACAAGGGCAGCCAGTAGTCAACGTCTGTATCTTGCACAGCTTAATCAACATACTTTATGCAGGTAAGCAAAAATAACACAGCGAAAAATGGCAGATGACAATACTAACTGACAGGATTCATGATATCCTTATATTTTAGTGATATTTGTAAAATTGTCTTTCTAAAATGTTTCGTTAGCAGTTGCTAATGTCCTGTATTTGGTTAAAGTTACCATGTTTCTTACTGCACTTCACGGAGACAAGAGCCATGTCCTTATTTTTTTAATTATTACACACTTGCAGCTGTATAATTCAACACCACAACGTCCTTGTTAGAAATCTCTCCCACATGTGTAATATTAGCTTTAGCCCTTTTAGCCCCGGAGCACGATCACACTCATTCAGAATCAAATGTAAACATCCAATAATACTATCCTCACATGATGTTATATGCTGCTGACGAACACTTTGTAAGATCATTTGAGGGTTATATTAGCTGTGTGAAGTTTGTTTATGCAATGTATTATAGAGTCGTGAGCTTGGGGACGGGGAGCGCGAGCATTTAAAGGGGCAGCACGCTGAATCGCCGCATTTATAATTATGCCCCAAAATAGGCAGGTATAAAACTGAATTTAAAAAATCTATGGGGTATTTTAAGCTGAAACTTCACAGACACATTCAGGGACACCTTATTGACATCTTGGAAAAACCATTCTAATGGCCCTTTACTATTGAAACCACTGTACTCCATATGAACTGATTAAATAGTTTTTTAGTATCATTACTGGATCTTGAGAGAGGAAATGTCATTGCTGGCTATGCAGGCCTCACTGAGCCATCGGATTCCAACAAAAATATCTTAATTTGTGTTCTGAAGATGAACGAAGGTCTTACGGGTGTGGACCAACATGAGGGTGAGTAATAAATTACATTATTTTAATTTTTGGGTGAACTAACCCTTCAAACCTACAGCACCTATTAATATTTATAAGTTTTTGTACAGTTCAGTTTTATTCATAAGCTATGGAGTCAAAACATGCCAATGTTTTGCAAAAGAATATTATGCAAAAGAAAAAGTATTAAGGAAAAACATGTTTTTTGCAAAGAAAACATAAAGAATTGCAAAAACTAAGATATAATTAATTGCAAAAATCATGACAGCTGTAAAATAAGCTTGTGAACTTTGATCCTGTTTTATCTCCGCAACAGATATTTTCCATGGTCACACTTAATAATTAATTTGCAACACTCCTTTTATTCTGCCTTTCAGTCAAGTGTGAGCTTGTGATACAATTTTCCCTTTGCACTGTTTTTGATTGTGGGGGGTGGAGTCAAGAACGGGGCGTGTTCAACAGGCCTGGCCACGCCTCCCTCCTGGAATGCTGGAGACACAGATCAGCACAGATGAAGGCACCATTGCTGAGAGGCAGGCGGGTGGATTGTTTGTTTGTACTCACTCTTTTATTAACATTACAATGTTTATGGTTTCGTTTTGTTAACTAAATGTGTATTAAAATTATTTGCTTAAGTTACAGATCATCTTAAAGTGGTGTTTATTATTAGCCATAGACTACTAACGTCAACTGTCTGAAAATAGCCAGCACCTGCTGTTTATTTCTCAGTGTGCACATTTTTATAGCATTAAATGTTTATAGTACACAACATGAATGAAATGCTTAATGCTGATTGGACGAGACATCTGTCAGTTAAGCCAGAGCAATGAAATGTTTGTATAAAACTCAGGTGTGCATAAAGTAGTTTTCATAAGCACTTGTCTTCATGGCAAATTTATTCAAACATATCATTAACAGTAAATAAGCTCCTCTCTAGTGTTTTGAACACCCTAGAAAGTTCAAAAGAACAGCATTTATCTGAAATATAAAGCTTTTGCAACATTATAAATGTCTTTACTGTCACTTTTGATCAATTTAATGCATCCTTGCTGAATAAAAGTATTAATGTCTTTAATTTCTTTCCCCCCAAAAAAGGAAAAAACTCTTACTTGACCAAAACTTTTGAACAGTAGTGACAATGTTACAAAAGCTTTCTTTTTCAGATAAATATTCTTTTGAACTTTCTATTCATCAAATGATCCTAAAAAATTGTACACTGTAAACTGTTTTCAACACTGATAATAGTAAATGTTTCTTGAGCAGCAAATCTGCGTATTAGAATGATTAGAATATATTCAAAAAGAAAAGTTATTTTAAATTGTAAAAATATTTCACAATATTACTGTTTTTGCTGTATTTTGGATCAAATAAATGAAGCCTTGTTGAGAAGAAGAGACTCCTTTTAAAAACATTTAAAAATCTTACTGTCTAAAATTTTTTGACCAGTAGTGTGTAAAATATATATATATATATATATATATAAGCACACCACAAGACAGCATGAACAATAAAATTTAAGACGTTTCTTGTCATGGTTTATGTTCACTATAAAAGCAGAAAAAATTGATTATTTTGTGTCTAATCTAAATCTAAAGAGCTGTAAAACATCTGATTACATCGGCTTCTGTCTCAATTCTTGTTGTGTGTGCTGTTTAGTGATTGTACTGTGGAACCGTTTTAAGAAAGTGTAGTAGAGGTTAATGGACAAGGAAGTGTAGATTACTGTAGGTTAGTAGTAACTGTGCTTTGAACCCATTAGTCTGAATAAATGACCTGTGCATGGATTTTGGATCTTATAGTTGTCTATTGTGCTTTTAATAAAGGAAACTACAGTGACTGCACAAAAAAAATAACAGAAATTGACAACCACAATCCAATGATAATATCTGTTGTGTGATGCCTTGTATAATATGACACTGTAGATACAGTTATATATATAATTATAATTGTTGCTGAAGCCTGATTTCTGTTTTAATATAATGCTCTCAGACTCGGAGGACGACCGTCCAGGTACTTCCGACCATGTTCGACGCAGAACTGGTGTTACAGGTTCGTTTGGTTTATTAAATATTTTCTATATGTACTCATACTCAGAATTCATTGCATGTCTGTGAAGTTCTCTGATGATGCTGGCTGTTGGAGGGTCTTGATACAGGTGGACAAGAAGGAAACTCTCACTTTACTATTGAGCCGTCTGCAGAATCTGCCTATTTTTGATGGACCTCCCAATAGACGATACCTGGTATACAATTCAGCTGGTGTGTATTAAATTTAAAAAGTTGTTTATGTTTTATATGTGAATAAAAGCCATAATTCAGTCTGTTCATCATATAAAGCGATCAAGTCTCTTCAGAATGCTGTTCGATAGTTTGGCTTAAAATATTTGTTATCATATTTGAGTTCATTATTGAGATATGTATCAAATTGTGACATGAGCATATCGTTATACCCCTAATTTTGCCTGTATATGTTTAGCAATAAAGAAAGATATCTTGTTATTTCAATCTCATTACCTACTGCACCTATTAATATTTGAAAGAGTCTTTACAGTTCAGTTTTATTCATAGCTATGGAGTCAAAAACTGCCATATAGTCTGCAAAAGAAATAAAGTATTGATAAAAAAAAAAAGATTTAGAATGATTCTTAAATAGATATTATATCAGCCTCTAGATATAGAATGATTCAGTTTAACTTCCTTCATCAACTTTATATCACACCATCAAAAAAAAAATCAACCCTCTGCTTAGATGTGGATTGGATGAAGGAACATTTTTACATTCCACATGGACCTGTCCATTAGTTCTTTATCTTGGCAAAAAGTATGCAAAATCATCTCTGATACTGATATTCATGGAGTCAATTTTCCAATGGCTCCAGAAGTGGCCTATTAGCTAACTATAATATTACTATAAAACTTACATAAATTCTGCTAATAATTGCCAAGAAGTGCATTGCAATGAAGTGGAAAACTGATACTGCTATCCCCATCATTTGTGGCTATCTGAGGTTAACAACAGTACACCCTTGGAATAATTAACATACTGGTCATGGGAAAAAATTAAAGTGTTTATTCAATTTGGCAACCCTTTATCAGCTATATGGAAGACACTTGAATAGAACAGATGGACTCTCTTTTTGATTTAAATATAGCCTGTATGTAACATTACCCTGCAACCATCTTAATAGAATTTTTGTATTTTTGCTTTTTTTTATTTGAGGTAATTTATCATTTCTTTTTCCTTTTTTTCATATTGTGTCTCATTATGACATGTATAATGTGTTTTGTACCATCTTGTATTGTTTTATGTTACAGTTCAAAAGCAAGAAAAAAGGAAAAGAATTGCAAACATTAAGATATAATTGATTGGTTTCTACAGTCACTTTTAAAAGTACTCAAATTCAGAGACCAGTGGCGAGGCTACAGAAGGGCCAGGGCGGCACTGGCCCACCCAATCAAAGGTGCCAGAATGTTTAGTTTATTTCCAGACACTACTTTGGTTACTTTTGGTAACTCTCCAACCTAAATAGCTTTGAAGAGCTCTGCTTTCAAGTTTTTTCCAGTAAAAAGCTACTTTTCCCCAATGATTAGCTGTGCAACACAGCAGTCTCTGTTTTTAATGTCACATTTCTATACTGACGAGCGAGTGGAGGTAAAACAACCAACTGTCAGCTCCATCTCATATATCGCTGGTTATTCTATAAAAACAGTTTGTCTTAACCCTCTGGAGTCTGAGGCTGATTTGGGGCCTGGAGACGTTTTGACATGCGCGTAATTTGTGCTTTTTCATTGTTCATAACCATTAATGAAAAAGTGTCATTACACTGTATCAGCACAAACTAGCCTACAATATATGTTGAGAACATGTATGTACATGTTTGTGTTTTGAAGGAATACATTTATGCGTGGTTATTGAAAAACAAAAAACTTAAGTCACTGAAATAAGGCCAAAAAAGTATATTAATCTGTGTTCACAAGACTTTGGGTATTGGAGGTTGTAACTAATTTTTGCTTCAGAATTATGTAAAAATTATGCTGCCTACTCCTTCATATAAACAATATATGATTAGTTTTTGTAAGACACTTTTTGCCAAAAACACAGTATGCGTGGAGGCGTGAATCACCACTGAATAATGGGCCATTCTCACCAAGACAAAGAATTGGATAGTAATGACTGAAATGACTTGCATATTAATGAGGCATTTCAGTCAGGTAGCTGTGAAAAAAACCTTCTGTGATGTCTCAAGCTCATCTGATATATGAAACATCAGAAAATATTATTACAATATAAAGTATGGTTTTATATATACTTTAAAATATAATGTATTTCTGTGATGCAAAGAGTCTGAATATAGGCTTTTAGTTTAAAGCATGCCATTTGGAGAAATATTGGATCTCATATGCCTTATGTTAATTTTCTATCAGAGGAGTTATATTTATATTCATTGTCATTACTATTAGCGCTGGTGTTTTCAATTCATCCTTGAAGTCGGAGGGCGCTCTCTGTGCATTTTTAGTCCACAAATTCATCTAAAAGAAAAGAGGCTATTCCATGAATGGAGTTTCCAATTCATACTGCAGCCGGAGGGCGCTAAAGAAACAAAAACTCATCTAAAATTCATCTATAGAAAAGAAAACAGGAACTAACTGCATGTCTTCTAGAGCTCGCTAACCATGACTTTTAACACTTTTCAAGACAATAATACACGATTGAGACGATGAATGCATGTATTGCCTCTGAATTTGCGTCTGATAGCGCTGGCTCGTGGGCGTGGCCGCATTAGCGGATATGAGCTGAATCACGGACTTCTGACATGGTCTCTTTTCATACAGATTACATAAACACAGAAGGTTTGTTTTCGATTTGACTTACAATTTAAAACCTGACATCTTAACGTTTTTTAGATAAGTTTAATTTTTTTGTGATTAGTATTCACTAAGTTACAGTTCATTTTCTGAGAACTATCAGATTGGACTTCGTTCAGAGGGAGAGGAGATCACGCATCATGTTAGGTTTCTTTATTTTACAAAAAGCACAATTGTGTTTTTACTCTGTAGTGTATACAAATAAAATAAGATTCTATAGTTTCAATTGATATATTACTTATGTCTCTATGACAAAAAATGACGGAGTATTTTAAGTCTGTTTTTGCTGCAATGTGAAAAAAACCCTGCAAAACGCGCCGGCGCGTTTTCAGACCTCAGAGTGTTAAATGGTCCTCCTCTCATGTGTAGCTTTGTAAAATCGATTCATTCTAGCGAATCGTTCATCTAAATGGTCCTACTCTTTTATATGTAGCTTTGGAAGTCTGATTCATCTAGTGAATCACTTTGTTCGGAGGTTGCATCCTTCAGCTGTGTTGTTCAAGAGTGCAAGTGTCAACAGCATGTCTACAATCACAGCGTATGAATGTCCATCATCAAAATAGCGTATAATGCATTCCATTTCTCGCCAGTTTTCCTAAAACTGATGGACATTTAGCTATGTACATGAACAAAATTTGATCACTCAATTTCTTACTTCCTGTTTAGCTTGACTGACAGATGTCTCGTCCAATCAGTGTTAAGTATTTCATTCTCAAAAGATGCCTACCTTTTTAATTTGAATGACTTGTCGTTGTACACAGGTCAGAATCCATGGCCATTAGGGCTGGGCCAAAGCTGGTACATAGGCATGGCAGGGGGGCTCTACGGCGCCCCCTTGAATGCAATCTGAAATCATGGATACATGCTAGCATGTATTTGTATGAAACTCAGTACACATAGATCTCATCAGGCCAAACAACTTCCGCACTCTATGTCTTCAGCTCCACCCAACAGGAAGTCGGCTATTTAGGGTGGTTTGGAAAACGACTCTGGAATTTGATATACTCCTCCTAGGGATACCTCTAATCACCTCCAAACTTAGTCAGATGAAGTCAAGTGATTTAGGATGCTAAATTGCGAGTGAATTTTGATATCTTGAAAGGTTTGGCCGTGCCGTTGAAACAAATTTATGGTGGAAAATAGAGAAACAGGAAGTGTCAAATAACTTCTGCATACTGTGATAGAAATATTTTATGTCAACATGAAATGTACAGAAAATGCAGAGTAAGGATGCTCAGGTCAAAGACCAGTCATATGATTAGCTTGGATCAAAACCATCACCAAAACAGATCACAGTGAAGTGAGACATTGATTTTTACTCAACTGTAAGACTTAAAGTGCATGTATCTTTCTATTCATAGAGACTCAATCTGTTGTTGGATGATTGTACCTCCTGGCTAAAAATCCAGCTTATTTCTGCAAAGAGCTGTAGCAAATTACTCAAAATATATGAATAATTATCATAACTTTTATACATTATAGTAATATTGGAATCATTAGATAAAATTAACTTAATGAATAAAATTCAATCAATTGACAATCAATTACCTGTTGTTTTTTTTCCCCCCCAGTGAACACACATGTGTTCATTGTTTTTAATCTAAGAAATGTTTTATTTCCAGGTTACGAAATAACAATCTCTTCTACTAAAAGCCTTAGTCAGTATCGACATTAATAAGGGACTCCAGCATATGACGCAAAACACAGACAACCTTTACATGTGATTAATAAAACCTACTTTATAACTAGACAAACACTTAAACTACTCTAACATTCACCACATACATGCAACAGTTTTCGCAAGAGAGAGAGAGAGCTAAACGCAAGACAGGAAAGCAAGAAGTTACAAGGGGTAATGGAGACTCCAATGATCCGATAATGAGACTAAGTTGAGTACTTGCATGTCTCTCTCCAGTTTGAATTCAAACTGTCCTGATGCAATTTGTGGAGTCTTCGTGAATCTTGCTGATATTGTCTTGACGAAAGAGAACCAGGTTGATTCAGGGAGCCTTTGGTGAATGGAAGTCTAGGCCGCGTCCTGGCACATCTGGGTCCTTAGAAGCTCTAGCTTCTACAGCATTATCTGACGTCATCATTTGTCGTACAAGAGAAAAAGAGGAGGAAGATCAGGAAGAGAAGGGGGTTTGACTTGTAGCAGTGAATATAAGGGTGAAGATGGCACACCTCTGAGGTTTCTGAGCCAATAATGAGTTTCCCTTTCCGAGGGAAGTTTTATGAGTCTTTGTTTCTGTAGTCACGATATTAGCATAAGACACTGGATTGATAATGAGATAAAACCTTCTGATGCTTATAATACTAACAGTTCACAGAGTTATAACATGTAACATAAATTACCAATAGGAAATGAAGTGGAGTCCGTAGATACCAAACATTCTGCCAATGTGATCTCAGTGAACTATAATACATTTTGCACTATGGAACATTAATACCAAATAGTTTCAAAAGAGAGAATTATACTATAATAAGCTATAAAAGGAAAGTCATGAGATGGGAAATTGGATAGCATGTTTATAACATTTCCAAGTGGTTATATAGAGAATCCATAGGTTAAGAGAGTTAAACTTGTCCTTCGCAGAAGAATGAGTCACTAGTCTCCTACAGCATTCTTCCGATCTTAAAGTACCATTATCTGAACGGACCCTAGGTTGGCCTGTTGCTAGCTACATTGTGATTCTGGTGCAGTTTTAGGGGGATGGGTTCAGAGAACTTTGATAGTGAGAGTGATTTATGGTATTCATTAAATACAATGAAATATTGTGTGGCTTCTTGTTCCAGACGCTTACATCCCCCTTTCGATCGTTGTTGTTTCTTTCTATGGACAACAGCGAGCGACATTGAAGGTGTAGAAAAGATCAGACACACATTGGCACACAGCTGGAGGCTGGTGCTGGGCTCTGGTTGATGTGTCTCCTGTAGTTGTGGTCGTTCCATTGCGGTTGATGTAGACAGTAGAACAAGCTCAGGTCTCTGAGCTGGTGTTGTGTTAGTGTCCAAAGCTTGGGCCTTCGGCAGTACTCCTCAGGAATAACTGTTTCGGAGCTCTCTTACCTAAGCGTTAGAAGCTCCGCAGTCCGAGCGGCGTGTCCAGTAAGTCCTTGGGCTGCCTGCTGTTGGAGATCCCTGCTGTGTCTGCAGTAAAGGATGCTCCCTCCCTTGGCTCTCCTTGGTAGTCTGGTACCTGGGTCTGTCTGAATTAATCCTTCTCCTTCTGCAGCTGCAGAGGATTTTCAGGAACTTGGCTGATAAGGTGTCAAGCGAAGCTTTTGCTTCCCCCTCTGTACCTCTGTGCTTGGCTGGGGGAGGTTCTTCTGCTGACTCCATGTGGTGAAGTGAAGATTTTTCTTCTTCTCCTGATGGTTCTTTCTGCTGCAGGTAAGAGAGGTCTGAGTTCT